>APFE031458800.1:71268-82050 GCA_000404065.3 Pinus taeda | reverse complement strand
AAGTATATGTAGAGGATCCTTCTTTTTCTCCCATCTGTTTGTGAAGGATTGGTAAAGCTCATCAGGGGTGGTGATAGTATTTGCAGGAAGTGATCTGAACCAAGTTCAAACATCACCTGTCAAGCTTTGGACAAATATTCTCATCCTCACACTCTCATCATCTATCTCGTAGTTTTCAAAATGATCTTGCATTCTCTTAGCATGTTGAATAGCAGAATAAGGGCCAGTGGAGTCAAAATATGAGATTTTGGCCTGGTAATCTTGAGGTAAGGCCACGGGATTGGCAGGTAGTTGCAGAGGTGCATACCTCATAGCCATATTTACAAGATTTTGGGGGTTGACAAGGGCAACTGGGACAAAAGGATCAGTGGGTACCACAGGGGTAACAGGTATGGAGGGATTTAGAGTGTTGGTCAAGGGAATGTGTATAGGGGAAGAAGATGTGGGTGGAGGGCTTTGAGATGTGGATGGAGAACTAGGGGAATTAGGGGTGGAACGGAAAAGTACTTTGATTGGAGTGGAGATGGGGTTAGGGTGAACTGTCTCTGGATTAAGGCCAACAAGATTATCTAGTTTTTGCTGATTCTTAATTAATTTTGGGATTGTATTAGGATTTTCAAAGACAGTAGGAGGGTTGTGGTCAGGATTAGCCCTAGTGTACCGAAAACTCTTCTTGGGAGCCAGCTCCTGAGCTAGTCCTTCAAAGTTTTTTGAAAGATTTGTATAGCAAGGACTGGACAGGAGTTTGAAAGATTCTGTGTATCTGTAATATGACTATAAAGGATATCTGAGTCAGCTCTTTCTTAAGGTTGCAAACGTTTGTATAGGAGTAGTTTGAAGGTTTCTTGACTGATGTTTCAGATTTCGAGTGTAATTCCTGGTAGATATACAGTCCTCTCTAGATCCTGAGGTTCCCCAGTGGAGTCGCCATTTATGTTAACACCCAGGTTGTTCCCTATAACTCCCAAGGGAATATAGTCGGGGTAACTACTAACCAATCTTAGGATTACAGCTTCTAGCCTAGCTGTAATCAAAGAGGGCTCTCTCTGTAAGGTTTGTCACTGTTTTAATGGAGTTTTAGGCTAGTTATGAAGTAAAGGTTTGTTTGTTTTTTGTGTTTAGTTGGGAGGATGTTTTTTGATAGTTTTGAAGTGTTCTCTGTAGATGAATTAATCCATTGGGCAATGGGGTCTGTAGCCATTGTTTCCTTGAGATCCTGGCTTAAGTGCAGCTGGAATTACAGGGCCTGTATGTATTTCATAAAACAAAATGTAAATTGTGGGGGTGAAGTGTGAATCAACTAGGGAAGAGCAGTTAAGAATTCTTCACTGAGCTGGGATGTGAGAATGGAACCTATAACTTAGGAGCAGTACCTGAATTCCTGAAATAGTAGATCACTGTGATGATATAGTGTGAAAGGTAGCGATTAAGAATTACACTTTCATTACCATAACTGAAGAAAACATTTATAATAGCTTAGATTGAGCTTAGGGTAATCTGTGATTAAATCTGGAGACTATTCCTTTTCCTTGCTATTTAGATATTTAATATATGGAGAACATGAATGATATATGAAAGATAACAAACATATAACAATGAGTAACAAGAAAACTTATTGAGCCATGAAATACGCAGGAATCCTGCAACATTCAGCCATACACAACCAAGGCATCAAGAGACACAACGCTTTAGAAATCCCATCATCCTTTTTATTAGTTGTCTGAATATTTACAATATAAGAGTTACAGAATAGATATCAAGAGATTTCTTACATCCAAAGTCCAACCCCTGCTAACAAATGCGAGGGGGAATATATAGAAGTCTATTACAAAATATCTCAGGCATTGAGTCATCTGAGAGGGAAAATATCTTCTTTCACTTGTACAGGGCTTGCATATGAGAATTTATTACAATCTTTAATGAATTATAAAGGCTCTTAACTCCTGTCAGAACAATCTTGACCTTTGCGGCTCGCGGAGTCGATTGAGCGCTTTGATATAACTGCTGAATGACGTGTCTGTGCAGCTATAACTTCCTGTGTCCTCTCGGCCCTGTCACCTGTGACTGCTGATGCTGTTGTTGTGGCTGAGTACCTGTGCTGAGTTGGCTCAGCCTCTATCTGCATACCTGCTGATGTGTCTTTGCCCTGTTGTGTATGAGATTCAAAATATTTTCAAAAGCAAAATCACAATTACTGACTTTGGTTTAATAGTAATCATATCAACTCTTCCCATACCTCTTATGAAGGCAACTGATGTTTCAAAATCGACCCCATGGTCTCATCAGCCTCTGTATATTTATAAAAATGAGGGGGCTCATCAAATAAATGTGCAATTTCATTCCTAATAAAAAATAGATTATCTACTCTATCAAAGAGAATCTGCCCTGTTACTGGGCCTGCTTCTGTTGATGCACTAGATGCCTCAGAAATCTGAGTTGCTGCAAAATTGCTTACTCTCTTAGCATACTTCTCATGGGAGAGTAACTTTCCTGATGGATCCAATGGGCTAGGGAGACCCCTGTTCTGTAAAGCCATAAACATGTTCTGAAATTTATTAATATCTGCTTGCATGTCCTGGGTTCTTCTTTCCAGGGTCTGAATCAGGTTTCTTAATTTCGGGACTCTTCTGATTAGGGAGATGGTCTCTGTCCTATTTCCAATCCCCATTCTTATCAGCTGGGAGCTTGTCCTGTAGTTTAGCACGTCTATCATCCTAGTGGCAATCTCAGGCATGCTGCCTAGAGATGTCCTTGCCCTTTGCATTTCTTTGCGTGCTCTTCCAATGAGTGCTACTTGCTCATATATGGCCTCAATATACTCCCACTTGTCTGTTATAGACTGGCTAATATTGCCCCAGATGACCCTTTTAAGCTCTGATGTAACTTTATCTAGTGTGAGCTCTTTTTCTAGCTCAGCAATCCTCTTCTTGAGAGCCTTTACCTCCCTCTCTCTTTCAGCCACATTTTGTTTTGACTTGTCATATTTTTCATTTATTTTTTCCAGATTGTCCTAGGCTTGGCTCAGCTCAGACATCTGGGACTCCAGGACCTGAATTTCTTTCCTCAGCTTCTACATGTCTAGGCTTTCAGCCTCCTTTGTTGTTGGTGCTGAGGTAGTTGGTGCTGAAGTGTCTGGGGCTTCTTGCTGCACTTGTTGGCTGGGAGGGGTAGTGTCTTCAGGGGTTTCCACAAGCTTTATTGTTTCTGGAGGTGGTTGTGAGGTTTGCCTTGCCTCCTTCTGCTACAATGCTGCTTCTAATGTGGCCTCTGACTCCTGCAGCTTTTCTTGAGTTTGGATGAGCTCCTTGTATAATGTCATTAGTAGAGAAGCTGCATCCTTTTCTTGCCTCTGCTGGGAAACCTCTTCTGTTTGTGGGTGAAGAGTTCGTGGGATTTTTAATTTCTTTTTCATTGCTGCCATATCAGCATCCCTTAGTCTGAGGACTTCTTGCACTGCCTTTACATCTTTGGGATCATGCCCAAACTCTATTATAATCTCCTCCAAGGCTTTGATTCTGTTGTCATTAGCTTGAGAGGAAGCCCTTTCCAACTCAAGCTGTGCAACAGTATTGTTCAAGCTATTTTGCAGCCTGTAGTTAACCAGGGTCTTATCAGCCAATGTGGCATAGATCATCTCACCCATCTGTTTATGGAGCTCTATTTGATCCATTGGGTGGATGCCTTTTGATAGGACCTCCAAATTGGTCCTGATGTAGTCTGCAGCTGATTGTGGTTGCTGCACTGTTGGTGTGAAGTGGCTCCTGACCATTTTCCCCTCCTATGTATCAAAGGCAGACATGATCCTTTGTTGGTTTGTAGGAGCCATGTTCAGCAGGTGATTGTATAGTTGAATCTTTATTGGTTCACTCCTTCTCTTAATATCTTTGAACTATTGTTTAATACTTGTCTCTCCTCCCTTCCTCTGTCCTGAGGAGCTCAGTTCTCCTAATGATGCCTTGTCTTGCTCCTGTTACAAGGAGCTGGCTGAGGCTTCCATGCTTGGCATTTCCTCTTCTGAGAAGGGATTTAATCTCTGTCTCTTCTGTGGTGATGAGGTAAGGGGAGTTTCCCTGTCTCTCTTTTTGCTTACATCCTCTCTTTGAGGGGTCTGGAGGATGGAAGAATCAAACCTTGAATCCTGCCTTGGGGGTGCCATTTTCATTGGCTACTCTTGGGTGGCCATTGGGGCCTCTGCTGTTTGTTTCTCCTGACCCTGTTGGTCTTTTTGCTGTTGTTCCTGTTGGGGTGGCTGCTCTTGACCCTGTTGTACTTGTGGCTCTAACATCATGTTTTCCTTGCCCTTGCTTTGCTCTTGGTCTGTGGTTTGCACTGCACCTTGATTTGTTGTAGAAGATGAAGCAGCTGCTCCTTCTTGAGGCTTTGGCAGAGTAAGTACCTGAGAAGGAGATTCTAAGTCAGCCATTTTCAATAAATGCCTTCTAGCTCTTTCAACTAGTTCTTCCTGAGTGATTGGCTCTTTCAATGTGTTCCTTCTCCATTTTGGCTAGTTGGCATGTCTTTGAATGTAGGGCATGCTCTCATGTTCATAACTGGAGAGCTTGTATTTCTGCCTTCTCAAGGATATGGACATGTTAGGGTCATAGGGCTTCCAAAGGAAGCTTTGTTTCAGGCCAAGGCCTTCTAGTCTCCTGTCAGCATCTTTCCATCCTTCTTTTTTGTTTAAGACAAAGTGGCCCAGTTGATTTCTTACTTTAAGCTGTGCCTTCTTGCCCCTGCCTGCAAAGTGCACCATATCCGCATTGCCAAATTGCCTGAAATATTCTAAGGCAAACAGTCTCATAGGCACATACCTAGGCAATCTGTATGGTCGCAACTCACACCCATATATTCTGATCACAGTATAGTGTTGGTAAAAGTACCAATCCCCTATGCTGTATGCACTGGAAAGCTGCAGAATCCTCTGCATCTCATCAGTCAGTCTTGGAGGGGGTGAGGTTAAGAATAGAGACATGGCTGGATGGATGAAGAGGTCTATGAACTCAGAGTATGTGTATGGAGAGTATGTGAGGAGGTGAAAGACTGAGGTCCAGTACACTATTGACCTTGGGTTGCCTGCTACATCAGTTCTCTTGATCTCAAAGGAGAACTTCTCATGTTGGTAGTACAGGATGAGGTGATAAATGTAGGAGGTGTATCTAAACACCTTCTCTCTGGATAAGCTTAAAAATTGCTCATGCATCTTGTCTGAGATGTACGTAGCATAATCATAACAAATAGGAGTCTTGTCGGGGGAAAACATTGTCATCATCACTAGTACAATTTCCTTAATGAACTCTAGTGACTTGTACCCCAAAACTGAGCTAATCATGTATGCCAGGTCTATACCCAGTTGATTGAGGTAGCCATAAAAAATGGGAGGGTGCAGCACTGTGTCAGAGTTTGTGATGAATAGTTGATTTAGCTTCAGGCTCTATGCTTCTGTTAATATCTTGACTCCTTGGTTGATCAAGTCTAGTAGCGACAAGGGGACCAATTTCTTCTGGGTCTTGAACTGGAGCATTTCCCTGATGGCCTCAGGGGTTATGTAAAATACTACTGCACCTTTAGGGTCAAGCACAACCCTCTGCATGGGGTCATAGCAGACAGCACATAGGTGAATCAGGTCAGGGAACTGGTTGACCTGAGGGAGCTTGAAAATTGGGAGGGAGGACTCCCAAATGCCTAGAATGTATGTCCCATCTTTATGTCTTGCTTTGAGCTCATTTAATAGATGAATGTGGAACTTGCATTTAGATGGGCAGTCCTCTGAGATTTGGTAGTCTAGGTCTGCCAAATCCTGCCACTCCATCTCTCTCTGGGGGGCATTCAGGGGAGCAACATTGAGGGCTACTGATGCCGTTGGAGTGTCCATGTTTGTTTGGATGCTACTTGACAAATAAGACAGGTACTACCTGAGAAAGGAAGATTTTGAGGAATGCAGGGTTGCAGGGTAGGTCCACAGCAATTGGAATACTGTTTGGCTCTTTTGAGAAGGCTATTTACCATGTTTAGCAGACCTCTCTTTGATAGTTGAAAGCAGGTTATGGACTCCGGTTCACGACTGCGTGAACGGGAAAAGGGTTTTTACTGAAAATTCAGTCCGAAATGGCTCTGCTAGTGAAATTCGACCATTAATTCTTCAAGAGGGAGTTGGGTATGCGTGGTTTTATCGTGAATTTTTAAGCTTCTGCTGTGTTCAGGTGCTTTTAGAATTTACAGAGAAAAAACCAGGTTTGCAGGGAGGTTTTACAGACAAATACATGTTTAATGGATTGCTTGGTGGTGAGCCCCAGTATTGTAGCAATAATGCTAAAACTCATGGGGCTTCATGTCTCTTAATTTTATCAACCTGGTAGTTCGTACAAACTTGGAAGTGGGGGTGCTATATGCACAAGTACTAGCTCTTGTCGCAACTGTCACTTGGTCAGCTGGCACAAGTCCGCTAGGGCTCAAGCCAACTCTTCTATAGGCTCATAGAAGAAGCTTTATCAATGATGGATGAAAGCTAGCTCAAAGGAGACTAATCTACTTGACAAAAATGAATTGAAAGCAAATCAAAGCATGTAAGCCTAGGAAACCCTAATTTGACTAGTCTAACTTCTATAATGCAAAGAATGTGAATGAAACTTCTACCAATGATGCTACTACCTCTAATAAGTGAAAATGCATGGATCTAAACTACTTGCATCATAAAACACATGTTTTTGTACTTTTTCATTAAGTGGGTGGAATGATTGTGATTTTGTGCTTATCAGGGTTTGCTTGTGCAAATGGGATGGAGAAGGAAGGAAAACGTGGGACAGGTTGGAGAGGCTAAGAGAGGTCCCTAGGGATCCTTAGCATCCATCCACAGAGGTTCCTCACATTCAGAAGCTCAGCAACTGAGTGAGTGGCCCCCTACAGGATGTCTGCAGGGGATCATACAGGATACTCAGAGGTTTCTACAGGATAGTCTTGTAAGTCTTCTACAGGATGTTCTGTGCAATTCTACAGGATGATTGGCCGTGGAGGTTTTGGGAGATGATGGAGTGTTGGAGTGGTGTGGGAGGCTAAGTGAGATGGAGATGGACCTGATGATGGCTCAGGAGCTGGAAATCAGATGAAGAAATAGGATGGAATGAGAGGTTGGAAGGGTAAATGAGTGCGGAAAGAGTGTTAGCATAGGCTTGAGGATAGATCAAGAAGAAAAACGAAAATGGTTGAGAGAGAAACACAAATTAACACAAGAACTTGAGCAATCAAAACAGAAATTCATTAACCTATGTGATTGTGCCATGAACCTCAGACAGAAATGGAAAACAAGAAATGAACCTATGTGAAACAATTATGAAACTAAGTATTTATAAACCCAAACATGCATCCAAACTGATATCAAGTTCTGCAAATGAGATTCCAACACTAATGATTGCATGGTGAAGCAAAGAAAGTGTTTTTGTTGGCAGCAAGGTTACATTGGTCCCAGCTCACGATTGCACTGAAGGGGAGGTGAGATCCAAAGTACTTGGTAGCCGTTTTTTGAATATATTCCCTGTGATTAACCTATCAAGCAAATCTGAACATTAAAAACCTTTTCTAATCATCAAAAGAAACCTAAACAACAACGCATCATTTAAATCCAAATAGCAGATTTTATTATGAGAATGCAGCAAAGACACATAAATATAAACAAGGGAGGTACTGGGCGCTTGAGATGGGCCCAACCCCAAGAACTACAACCTCCCAAGAGAGATTTAGAGCTGGTGCAAAGCTGGATCCATCTTTATTAACCAAGAATGAAAAGTTACATCAAAACTGTCCACAAGGAGAGCTTGAGAAAGAGCTGAAAGCAAAACTAATCCATGGCCTACAAATCGAATTACAAACTAGCCAACTAATGGCTAAAACAAAATGACTAACTAGCTACAAAAATGACTAACCACTAGCTAACCAAAATGACTACCTACCAGCTAACCAAAATGAGGCCCCAAGCCTTCTTATTTATACAATTTGAGGACCCAACAGTCCTCCTAAAAGTTAGGGACTCTCGGCTGCCAAAACTTGTAGTTAACAGCAGTCCTACTTGACTTGCTTGGCTGCCCTTGTGCTAATTGATTTGGTGGCCTTTGAACTCCGAGCTGATGGAGGAGAATTCGAGGTAAGGGCCCATAAATGAAGGGGACACCTTCCTACAAATCCTCTCCCTTTTTCTCCCACGAATTTGGCTGCCAAGTGCTCATTAAAACCTTCAATTTTGTCTCCAAATTGACCAAAAAGGCTACACAAAGCACACATTAGACTTGTTGGCATAATCACTAACCCAATTCATTCTATTAGCATAAATATAATAAAAAACATGCAATAAACTAATGAGAATGGTGGATTAAGTCGAATTAGGAGGTTGAATGAGCCCAAATAAATATCCATTTTTGGGGCTCATCATCACCCCCCTACTGAAAGTGTTGCTCATCCTCTGAGCAACCAATCTATATCCTCATCTTTGATGGCCTTGGCGGCCTCCCTGTCATGCCAAGCTTCTGAAGTGATGTCATTTTCTCTGTCATGAAACCATGCTTTTCTCTCTGCTTCTTCCCACTGCCTGTGCTCCTTTTCTTGTAGCACTTTTGTTAGTGCCTCAACCTTAGCCTGCAATTTGTCCTCTCTTTGCTGCTTATCAGATGTTTCCTTGTCTGTCCTTCTTCCTGTGATTGTTTGGCCACCTTTTCCTCCAATTTCTTGGTCTCACTTGGCTTAGCCCAAGTTTCCTGTAGAGAATTCTCAGCTTCCTGTAGAATTGTCTATGAGTCCATCATCTTAATTTTCTCTTTCTAGGTGAAGGCTTTTAGCTTCCTCATTCATAGATGATGGATCTCTTTGAAGTAGGCTCCTCCGTTTATTTAGCTTTTGTGTCCTTAATGACAATTTTCTCCTTTGACTGTGGTTTGGGTCTGCCAGTTCTTATCTGCGTGCTCTTTCTTGCCTTAAAATATAGTGGAAGCTCCCTCTGTCACTTCTTCTTCAGCTTGGGAGAGGTACTTAGGGCGGCCAGCACAGCTGCTGCCTCCCTAGCTAGGATTTCGGCCGATTTCTCCTTCTGCTTCCCTTTTTCAGGACTTCCTGTAGAAAGTCCTGTAGTGGCTGTTTTCTGTCTTCCTGTAGAAACAGTTCTCTATCTTCCTGTAGAAATAGTCTACTAGCTTCCTGTAGAACCAGTTTTCTCTGATTTGGCTTGATTGGCTGGGGGTGCCTTCTCCTTGACCTGTGCTGTGGTTGCCTTGGGTGTGTCCCTACTTGTTTGGACTTTTTTCAGTCCTCTCTACTCCATCCTCAAGTATCAAACTTGGAAATTTGAGAAATGTATGCAAATTTGACTCCATGTCAGCTACCTATTCGTCAAGGTAAATTAAGAAGCTCTGATATGAGTCAATCCCTTTGAAAATTGCATGGAAGTAATCATCTTTGATCTTCTCTCTTTTTGCCAAAAGGCCCTTGGTGTCTACTTTCTGATTTATCTTGTTGCCATTTTCACCAGCATCATTTACAACAGTTCTTAGAACTTCATCCATATTAGTATCCTTGCTGCCTGGATCCAAACTGAAATGTTCTACTAAATTCTTTCTGGAACAAGATGCAACTTCTTTGGAAGAGACAACTCTGACTGGTCCCTCAGTCTCTTTTTTCAATATCCATGTCAAAACGTGTAGACATTATGGTTTTAATTAATTGGGTTTCCTTTACTGAGATTGCCTCACCAAGCTTTGTTGAAAGCTCATTAAGAAGCTCCACACGGTTTTTACAATTCTCCAAAGCTTGCAACACTTTCTTTTTTCAAAAGCATTTCTCTTGCAGAAGATTCCTTGCCAGCCTTTACACTAGCAGCAGCCTGGAGTTTAAGTTTGTCCACAGCTTCTGTTAACCTCATAAATCGAGATCTTGCATGGTTTGCTCCAGGAGAAACAATGTTGAACTTGGGATCAAAAACATCAATTCCATGACCCACACGATAAAGACCAAGAAGGGTGAGAGCAGTGTGGCTCTCATACTGTCCAATAGTATCCTTGCTTCCAGCAATCTCTTGATATGCTCTAGTGATAATAAAATCTGCATGATTCATTGCAATTAGATTTGCAGTAAGCTGGCAAGAGAAATGGTATTTTTCTTCATATTTTTTCAGTATATGTCTGAATCTGAGTATTTGGTCTTCTCGAAAGCATGGGCTATGTTGCACTGAAGACAATTCCAGGTAGCAAAAAGAAAACGACTTTTGAATTTGTAGACAGACTTGCAGTCACATTTTCCCTACCCCCTCAACACATTGAATTCACCACCTTTCAGATGTATCATGCATGGAAGAGTGTTTTTTCAAGCCTACCACTTTCGAGACTCCCACTTTGTCGAAGAAAAATCATGGCTTTTCTGCTCTGGAAGGCTCTGCTGAACTTTCCTGTAGAACGTCTTCCTGTAGAAACGCCTGTAGAGTGCCCCTGCACCTCTGAGTGAGCCTGATACGCAGGATAATTTCAAAAACTGGTAGAAAAACTTAGTGGAGGACGTTAGGTTAACCGATTGTGCACACTTCAGTTGAGGATGTGGAAAGTGCAGATGAACAACAGTTCATGAGTTTTAGCTGAGCCGTTTTTAATTGCTGCGTGATTTGTGGTGAGGTGGAAAAAACATGTACGCTGGCTTTTTTGAACTGCAGTGATGTTATGAACTGCATGTCTTCTTCTATTTGTTAATCAATTGATGCCCTGTGCACTGGAGTTCAACACATCTACCATTGCCTGTGTTTTTCAATTTCCACGT
>APFE031458800.1:52661-63001 GCA_000404065.3 Pinus taeda | reverse complement strand
TAATATATTTAAATTAATATTTCCAAATATTTAAATGAAATTCATAATTCAAAATTCAAAGTATTTATTAGAATGAATTATAAATCTATCATGTTTTCAAATCCATGCATTGTTTCTCTTCCCATGGATTTTGAAACCCATGTGTTGTTTTCAAAAACTATATCTTGTTTCTCCTTTTACTTTCCCCTCTAAATTTTCCCATGGATTTTGAAACCCATGTGTTGTTTTCAAAAACTATATCTTGTTTCTCCTTCTACCTTCCCCTCTAAATTTCATCTTAATCGTGTAAATCTTTGGTTGTATTTCCAAAACCATGTGTTGCTTCACTTGCAACTGTAAATCAATTTCACCATATACGTGTGAGTATTATTTTACTTATCCTCCTATTTCTAAAACTCATTTACATGAAGTTCATTTTTCTCAAATCCATCTATTATTTCTCTTCCCATAGATTTTGAAACCCATGTGCTGTTTTCAAAAACCATGTCTTGTTTCTCCTTTTATCTTCCTCGTAAATTTCCTCTTACTCGTTTAAATCTTTGGATGGATTTCTAAAACCATGTGTTGCTTGGCCTGCAAATTAATTTCACCATATACCTATAAGTATTATTTTACTTATCCTCCTATTCGTAAAACTCATTTACATGAAGCTCATTTTTCTCACCTTTACATTAGTTTCATATGATCACAAAACTTCCCTTATGAAGCTCATTTTTCTCACCTGTACATTACTTTCATATTATTGTAAAATTTCCCTTTTATTTTCTATCATGAATTTATTTTCTTGCACCCATGAATTTATTTTTTACCCGTAGCTGAAAAAATGTTTTACTCCTTTCCCTGTCATTTCATTTCACCCACTTAGTCTCATATTCATATGAAATTCCATAATCAAAACAATACAGTTAATGGATTTGGGAGGGGGTTCGAAATCACGTGAGGGTGACAGCTGTAAAGGAGGGTAAAAGTGAAAACCACTTTCCAGATCCCCTTTGGGTAAATGTCAAGGATGGTAAAAGTGAAAACCACTTTTCGGATGACAGCTATAAAGGAGGGTAAAAGTGGAAACCACTTTTCAGATCCCCTCTGGTTAAATGTCTGGGGCCGAAACATATTTATATCCATTGATATTGATTTTAATATGCACATATCTCGAGGCCTTTAACATTGGGGAAATTAATGTATGAGTGCGGGGTGGGCCATAGGCTTTGAATTTTGGATTTTGGTGACCTATAATGAATAAACTATTTTTTCATGTTTTTGAGAGTCTTGATTATTCATTTATTTTTTGAATTTATTTTAATACTTCAAAATAAATGATTTCTCACTTATGCCTTTTTCTTTGCTTTCTGGTGTAGGCTTCAACTTTCTCTTGCCTTCGATTTGGATGTCGGTTTAAAGCACCAGAGATATCGTTAGAAACCTCTCAACACTTTCTGATGACAACATCTACCAACTTGCTCTTGCCTTCGATTTGGATGTCGGTTTAAAGCACCAGATATATCGTTAGAAATCTCTCAACACTTTTTGATGACAACATCTACAAAATGATCTGATCCAACCATTCCTATAAAAAACACTTCCATGATCTTCATACTTGGCTTCCACTTGGAAACAATTTGAAGGGTGAAATAATATTTACAACATCTCAAACATAATAATGATCTACTATAATCAAGTAATCCTATAAAAATTTATAGGAACCTAACAAAGCCAATTTATGGTCACGCCTAATAGAGTGCATTGGGTTGTTGTCGAGCACATACTGAGGTATATCAAGGGAACATGTTGATGAGGAGAGGCTTGGGGGCTTCATTGATGAAAATTGGGTAGGGAGCTCCACAAACAAAGAGAACACATTGGGATGCACATTCAATTTTGGATAAAAAATGTTTCTTGGTTTAGATGGAAACATATATCAATTGTATTGATCTTAGTTAAGGTTGAGTACATGGTTGCCAGTTTGGTAAGGTGTGAAGCTATTTGGTTGGGGAAGCTTCTCGTGGGCTTGTTTGGATAAGAGTTGGAGCCCATTGTGATCCACTGTGACAATTAGAGTTGCGTCAAGATTTATGAGAATCTAGTGTTTCAAAATCGATCAAAGCACATCAACATGCATTATCATCACCTTAGGGATATTGTTCAGAGAGGTATATTTACGATCTAGTACATACCAACAAAGGAGCAAACAACAAACATTAAGACCAAGGCTTTCCGGGGACTCAATTTGTTTACCAAAAAGATAAGTTGGGTGTAGTGCATAACACCTTCCTCTATAAGAGGGTGCTGATTGGAGTAGAGTACTAAGGGACCCACAAGACAACCTCTTTAGCATAATATTAATTTATTTAGTAAATGCTTCAATTTATCAACATTTGATTGGGTCACTAATGTATCTGGTAAACATGTGACCAAATATATGTTTTGTAATTAACTCTTTGAGCCAGCTTATGGTTGATCCTACTATAGTGCGTTGGATTTCTACCAAGTTCGTATTGAGGTATGTCAAGGGGATAGTGTTGAAAAATCTAGGGCATTGAGATGTAGAGTGATTCTTCGAGACTTGATAACAATTTGTGAAGTATTTTTACCATTTTTCTTTGTTATCTTAATCTTATTCTCTTAATAATGCATGTGTGTGTACTTTCAAACTGATCAAAACATAAAAACAAGAGCACAAGATATTGGCTCTTTTCTAGGGCCAAAACCTCTCTTCTCTTGAGAGGAAAACCCTTCGATAAGTTTTCTCTTATTGAAGCTTCTTTCTTGATCAATGCCAAACCCTAGAACCTTGACTAGAAGATACTCCAAGCACAAGTCAAGTCCTTTTCCTTTTATCTGTACTATGTTTCCCGGACACTTTGTCTGCCTCCTTCCGGCACTTTATTCCCCAACACTTCGTTCTTCCTTCTACTATTAGTAGACCTTCTAGAAGAGATGCTTATCTTTTGTACTTAATGATATCCTTCATCTAAGGATACTCCTTTCTTCTCTTGATCGTCCGAGTCCCTTCTTGATGTATAGTGGTTAGCTTAGTGTGACAATGCTGCAACCCTAATTCTCGCACGTGTGAGAGGTACCTTAGATAATTAGGGTCCTTTTCATTCGCTAGATATAGTCTTCTTCGCTTGGCTTGGAAGGCCTTGTAGGCCTAGTTTCAAACCCAAACAACACTAGTTCATGGACTGTTTGTCCCTGCTATCATACCTACATATTTGACCTCTTTTTCTTCACACGGGTGACTATTTCTAGCCCTAGAAACAATCCTATACCTTTTCTCCTTTGCTTCACTACACTCTGGAGACCCTTTTAGACTTATTTCCCTTCACTTTATATCAGCTTCTTCCTTCGCTAATTTCAGAGATGACTGAGTTCAATTTGGAGGAGTGGACAACCTCTATATATAGAGGACTGTCCCTCCTTTAGAATGACTTGACTTCCTTTGTTTCAATGGGTGCTTTTAATGGTGCCATTACCTCTTTTGATGGTGTGTTTACTAGGAGGAGACTTGACCTTGCTTGGAGGTGACTTCTTTGACTCTTATACACAATGTAACATACCCTTAAGGTTTTTAACATAATTCTTTTGACCTTTTGACTTACCTATAGCACTTTAACATGTGCTAAACCTACTTCAATAAGCAAGAAACTCATTGATATATATCATAAAAATAATATTTCTTTTCTTGGATAAATACAAATATCAAAAGTACATTTATGAAGACCGAACCTAGTTACATTTCCTTCAACACTCCCTCTTAACTAGGGAGGTGTCCATACAACATTATAAGGTGCTTGGCTATTATCAATCTTGGAGAATTCACATAAGAGAAACTAGATTGGAAATCCATCTGTTATAACATCATAATAATAAACATTGTTTCCATAGCAAGGCCTTGATTGACAAATCTATCTCTCAATAGATCAATGCACAATGTTGCTGAGACCAATGACTTATAGACACCTTAGACATTGTCTCTCAAGGCACAAACCCAACCAAGTGTTCACTGAGTATGACCTTTCTAGGAATATTCTTGTCTTGGATTCCCAATCCTCAAAGAATATCAGTCCTCTTGCCTACTCTTCTTTTGTATTCCCTACACATCCTCAAAGAGTCTTAGATGCCAGATGATTACCCAATCCTCCCATTCTTTCTTCCCGAGTGAAGACAAAAATGTTGTGTCTATTACTTCCTCTCAATTGAGGAAGACATGCCCAAGTGTATTCTGACAAGGTACTTGTCCAAGTTCCTATTTAATTGGGAACTTGTTATAACTCCCTCTTAGCTAGGTACTTGTCCATTCATCAACAACTTCTTCTTCATGGGACCTTCAGCTGCTTGATCTTCTTCTTTCTTTCGATGTCATGAAGTTTTGGTTTGAACTTCCTTTTGTTAGGGCACCATCCATCGATCACTTTCCTTCTTGGTTTGTCATGTCATTTCTTCCTCTATGGAAAGTGGCCTTCTTGTCATATATCAGGATCTCTTGTTATCTGGCTACTCCTTTGTCATCTTATCCATGCTTCAGAATACTCTTCTCATGGATGCTTCGTTGAGCATGCTTGTTCCCATTTTTTGATCTACTAGCCCTTCATGACTTCATCTTGATATTGCTTCAAAATTTCTTTGTTTTCGCTGGATGGCTTCTTCATCGTGTCATCTTCGTTAGAGTAGAATCGGTTATTTGCACCTTTCATATCTCCAAGGCCTTCATAGGTGTCAAGGATCCTTTGATCTTTTTCTTCCTTTGTTAGAGTTGTCATGCCTTATTTCGGGAGATGTCTTCAATGTATCTTTTCAGATGGTGTTCTTCACATGCTTGATATCTTTCTTCATTTTCTTCTTCATGGAGAGATTGGTCAACCACCTTCTACTCTTTGTGGGAGCACTTCTTCAATTCTTGCTTCTAGGACTAGTCAACATTTCTTCTTCACATGCTTCTTAGTCGGCAATTTTATACTCCTTGTGTGAGTATTTCCTTTTGTTGACCTTCATTGTATTATATTACATGCCTTTGAGCATGTCATTTGTGAAATAGATTCTTCCCTACTTGATCATGTTATAGAAATACTCCCACAACTCAATAATATACATATAATAACATGAATAAACTTTGATGCATACATACCCCATCTTAATTCTCCGTTGATCATCTTAGCTTCATTTGGTTGTCCTTGATGTGTCCCTTCTAGATTTATCTTAGCTCGACTTCATATCAACCTTTTCCTGAATCCCATGAATGGGATTCCCAATGAGACATCTGCTTTTGTTTATGAATCTTCTTTTGAAGATTCCATCATAGGATCTTGAAGACCCTTACCCTGCAAATGTTTCTTTCCTTTTGATGATGGAGGTCTCCTAAGATTCTTAATCATGATCAATTTTATTTCATTGTGGATGAGGTCCTATTCTAGGTATGCTCCTTCTACATGAATAACTTGACCTATATATACCATGCTCCTATATTCTATAAGATATTTCTAACCAAGCATTTAGTTCTATTTATAAATGCTTCATTTACATGAGTATTTCAAACTCTATGTACATCATGCTTCTATATTCTAGAAGATGTTTATAGCCATGCGATTTTATTCTATTCCTACATGCTTCTATACAACTCAAAACTTTAAAAGAAGACTTTAAGTAAAGAAGTAGACTTAGTCATAGTAGAGATTCAGAGGATATTCCTTCTTTTGCTTCTTGTCTTCTTATTTTATTTCTTGAGTGAGATTCTTCCCTTTTTCTCTTGTTGTTGTTGAACTTCTTAAGTTTAGGACAATTCCTTTTGTAGTGTCCATATTCTTGGCATCAAAAACATTGGATTTTGGACATGTCTTTGTTGTTTGTTCTTCATGGACAAAATTTGAAAATTTTTCCCTTTCGCTTGGCCATGGTAGAAAATTCTTGCTCATTTGATCCCATATCTTCCTTAGCTTTGAGTATTGATTCCTCTTTCTTGCATTTCACTTAGTATGGTAGCTTCCTTCTTGGAATATATGCTTGATGTGAAGTTACCCCAGTCCTCAGGTAGAGCATTGAGTACTACGTTTGTAATTTCTTTGTCGGACATGACTTCCCCTAGATATTGAAGTTGATCCCTCATCTCAAATATCTTCATGAAGTAAGGAGCTACTCCTTCCTTTGATATCTTCATCTTGTACAATACATTTCTTAAAGATATTGCTTCTCTGACTGTGGATACCAAGAATAGCTCTACTAGGTTATCGTAAATTTCTTTTGATGTTTAAATTTTGAGACATAAGGAATCAGAGAGTCCTTGATAGATTCTATTAGAATCCTTTGAGATCTTGTCTCATCCTTATTGTACCTGGCTAAGGCTTGGGTTTTTTCCTTAGCAGGGATAGTGATATTCCCTTTGAAATGTTCTAGAAGTTCATTCTCTTTGAGAAGTAAACCAATCCTCTTCCGACCATGCAAGAAAGTTATTGGTACCTACCAATTTGTTGATTCCTTGCAAAAAGACATTAATGTATATTCAGAAGGGGACATATACTTGATATATTTTGAAGTGTAGTTGAATTTTTTTCTCCTTGAAGTCTTGATGGATTTATTTCCTTGAATCTTGATGTTCCTCAAGTTGTCTTCTCCAAGTGGGCTTGCTTGATGATTTGTGGCTTAATGTAGGTCCCTCTTTGATATGCTCTTCTTTGTAGGTGCCTTTATAAGGCTCTTCTTCTAGCTTTGTAGTCTCCCCTGATGAATGATATAAGATAGACCTTCTTGTCCTTGATGTGATAGAGACTTCTTGGCTTGATGCTTCAAATTTTGTAGATGTCCTTCCTTGATGAGTCTTCTTGAGATTCCCTTTCCTTGATGTGCCACCTTAGCTCCGATACCATTTTGAAAAATCTAGGGCATTGAGATGTAGAGTGATTCTTTGAGACTAGATAACAATCTGTGAAGTCTTTTTACCATTTGTATTTGTTAGCTTAATCTTCTTCTTCTCTTAATAATGCATGTGTGTGTACTTATTTCAATCTGCTATCAAAACATAAAAACAAGAAAAAAAGATATTAGCTCTCTGCCAGGGTCAAAACCTCTCTTCTCTTGAGAGAAAAACCCTTCGGTAAGTTTTCTCTTATTGAAGCTTCTTTCTTGATCAATTCCAAACCCTAGACCCTTGACTAGAAGATCCTCCAAGCACAAGTCAAGTCCTTTTCCTTTTCTCTGCACTATGTTTGCTCGACACTTTGTCCACCTCCTTCTGGCACTTTGTTCCCCGACACTTCATCCTTCTTCTGGCACTTCGTTCTTCCTTCCACTGTTAGTAGACCTTCTAGAATAGATGCTTATCTTTTGTACTTAGTGATATCCTTCACCTAAGGATACTTCTTCCTTATCTTGATCATCTTAGTCCCTTCTTGATGTATAGTGGTAGGCTTAGTGTGACAACATTGCAACCCTAATTCTTGCATGTGTGATAGGTACCCTAGAGAATTAGGGTCCTTTTCCTTTGCTAGAGAGATAGGATTCTTCGCTTGACTTGGGAGGCCTTGTAGGCCTAGTTTCAAACCCAAACAACACTAGTTCATGGTTTGTTTGTCCCTGCTATCATACCCACAGATTTGACCTCATTTTCTTTGCACATGTGACTATTTCTAGCCCTAGAAACAATCATCTACCTTCACTTTTCTTCCTCCTTTGCTTTGCTGCACTTTGGAGGCCCTTTTAGACTTACTTCCCTTCACTTTATCTCGGCTTCTTCCTTCGCTAATTTTAGAGATGATTGTGCTCACTTTGGAGGAGTGGACAACCTCTATATATAGAGGACTATCCCTCCTTTAGGCCAACTTGTAGGCCAACTTGCTGCCTTGAGGCCGACTTCACCCTTTGCTTCGATGGGTGCTTTTAATGGTGCCATTGCTTCGTTTGATGGTGTCTTTGCTAGGAGGAGACTTGAATTTTCTTGGAAGTGACTTCTTTGACTCTTATACACAATATAACATACCCTTAAGGTTTTTAACATCATTATTTTGACCATTTGACTTACCTATAGCACTTTAACATGTGATAAACCTACTTCAATGAGAAAGAAACTCATTGACATAGATCATAAAAATAATATTTATTTTTCTTAGATAAATACAAATATCAAAATTACATTTATGAAGACTGAACCTAGTTACATTTACTTCAACAAGTAATGGAGTATGTATTGTGGTATAGATAAGTTGATGGAGTGATGCATGGGGGCTTCACTAATGCAGATTGGGTAAGGAGATCCATAGACAAGAACACATCAAGATTCAAATCCAGTGTTGGATCAACATTCGTTTTTTGGTTGTATCGGAACTAGAGATCAATTGCATTGAGATCAACTAAGGATGAGTACAGGGATGCTAGTTTGGTAGGGTGTTAAGCTATTTGGTCGAGGAAGCTTCTCATGGATTTCTTTGGACAAGAGTTGGAGCCCATCATGATCCATTATGATAATGAGAGATTCATCAAGTTGAGAATCCAATGTTTCATGATCACTTGAAGTGCATTGACATACATTATCATCACATCAGGTATATTGTTCAAAGAGGTATAATTGCACTCTAGTACATACCAATAGAGAAGCAAACAACAAGCATTTTGGTGAAGAATTGCTAGGGACTATGTTTTTTTACCTCAGAGAGAAGTTGGGTGTAGTGTAAAATACCTTCCTCTCTAAGAGGGAGTGTTGATTGGAGTAGAGTAGTAAGGGTTTTTCTTCCCTAGGTGGTAAGGTTAGAAGGGGGACCCACATGAAAACCACTTTAGCAGAATATTAATTTATTTAACTATTTCCTAAAGTTGGACGTAGGAAAAATAATTTTTTTCTAAGTTAACTTATGCTTAATCTTAGTTATTCATCATGATTTAATCTAAGTCATCGAGAGTGATTAGGGTTGAGGTCAAAATTATAAGATGAGATAGAGTGTGTAAGTGGCTAGATCGAAGAAGCACACCGAGTGTGTGATTGGCTCAACAAGAGAATGGTTTTCAATAGTCAGTGAGCATATCAAGGATCGAGAGGAAGAAAGGAAGAGGCCAAACAACCTTAGCCCAACTTAGAACCTGTGCAACTGTACAAGTTGCAGTGCATAAGGAGAAATCAACCTACTTAGTCGTATAGTGCACACTAGTGCACAAAAGAGGAGATTCGTGCAAGCATTGCAAAGGGGTTGTCTTGCTTTTGATCCAGATCAGATTTTGAGATGATTTTTGCTGTAAAAGGGAAGAATTCCCTTGTTGTATAAATCTCTAGAAATTTATTATTTGTTGAGCTAATAGAAAAAAAGTAGTTTCAGTTTTCCCTGGAGTTGGGGTTTCCTGGGTATATATTGTGTTCTATGTGATTGAATGTGTTTTTCTTCATATTTATTTATTTTTCATTGTGCATTCCAAGTTAAAAAACTCAGTATATTTGCAATTAAAGTTTCCATCACAACAATTGTTTGTATCTCTGGGTTTACACTTAGAGGATTGAGAACCAATTACTAGGTTTTAAGGAAATCTAACATGGAGAAGGCCCAAGCTATAGTAGTTTGGAAGGGAAGCAGAGATGCTACTTGATGTTTGGAGGAAACAAAGAAAATTTGGGAAGGGAAGGAGAAGGGATATGAAGAAGGCCATTGGATTAGTTAGGGTTTAATAGAGTTGTTTATGTCATCAGGGTGTAGGTTAATTAGTCAAGTTGTGAGTTAAATTAAGTACTAACAACAAAATAAAGCTAAATAGAAAAAGAGATAGATCAAATAAAGTAAAAGATGATTATTCCTTTCTACTATGTGTTACAAATCCATTTGGGCACATCAATCCCATCATCTAGATAAGTGTTTTAGGGCTCATCAAACCCTAATTTCAGTTGCTACATGCCCTAAACAAGTCACCCCTTTGAATGCCTCCTTCCCAGACAGTTTCATGACTTGAAGACATCCAGAAATAGCCTCTAGAGGGACCAGCGCAGGTAAGCCCTTGTAAAGGTGCGCTGCAGAGCAGTGGAGTCCACTGCCAGGGTGCTTTGTAGAGCACGTAGGCTTCCTTTCACCTGCGCTGGGTGAGATTGAGCGAAATTCACATAGCGTTTAGGGAATATTCTCATATTTTGGAGTCATCGAGAAGGTTCCCTCACTTATCAACTCCTGTGAGCTCGAAAATGGATGAGGAATGAGTTAAGGTGTGTAGGTTTTAACCCCGTATAGAAATTACCTGCGTACGAATTCTAAAACATAGAAAATAAACAACGCGAGAGCATAACACATAAAACACATATACACAGATATTTTCCCTTGGATCCCAAAACCGGGACTACCAGCTTGATTTTTCATTATTTTCCTTTCAATGTTACAATA
>APFE031458800.1:19917-48685 GCA_000404065.3 Pinus taeda | reverse complement strand
GTGTATAATACAATATTTATTTATTTATTTATTTATATTTTGATTTAGGAGAGGAGCTGATTCGATCTAGAGAAGGAAGGATAAGAAGAAAAAGGAGGGTCAATTTACTCCACGGGGGTGAGGAGGGAGGTCCAATTCCTACTAATTTCGAAGCCTCCATCTTTGTTGAGGTTATGTGGGTGTTTTATGATTTCAAGAGCTTCTCAGACTTTTCGCTTGAAATAGTGTTTTTCATTTGCAATGACTTTTGTGTTTTCAAGGCCTATATGGTGGTTTGTCTTACTAGCATGTTCCGCCAAGGCTGAGGAATGGGTTCTTTCCCTATGAATATTTGCACTATGTTATTTTAGCCTGATACTGACTGATCTACTTGTTTCCCTGATATATTGTTCTCCACAGGAGCAGTTGATAATATAAACACCTTTTTGCTGGAGATGTTCTGGGTTGTCTTTGACTGATTTCATTCTTTGTCTAATAGTTGTCAAGGGTTTGAAAGAGGTTTTGATATTCTTTTTAAGAGAATTTTGGCTAGTTTGTCAGTTACACCATGTATATATGGAAGGTAGGCACTAGTAATTGGGGAATTGTTAGTTTTGTTTTTATTGTTTCCCAGTTTGGCCTTTTTAATGGCTTTGGAGATATCTTTATTATTATATCCTAGTTTGGAAAAAGCTCTTTTTAAGTAGGTGATTTCTTCATCGGTGTGGCTCTCATTAGAAATTCTACAAGCTCTAGTGAAGAGGATTTGAAGAACCCCCATTTTTTGGGTTGGGTGGTGGTGGGAATCTGCGTGGAGATAGTTATCAATATGCGCCTTTTTCCTGAACACCTTGTGACCTGTAGAACCATCCTTGTTTCTAATGAGGAGGATGTACAGGAAAGAGATGCAATTATTCTCTTCAATTTCCATTGTAAATTTGATGTCTTTGGAAATGCTATTGAGATGGTTTAAAAGGTTTTTTAGTTCATCCTCCCCATGGGGCCAATCCACACTTGTGTCGTCCACGAACCTGATCCAACACTTAGGTTTTAATGGGTAGGTGTCAAGATCCTTCTTTTCAAACTTTTCCATGAAGAGATTGGCTACAATAGGTGAAAGGGGTGATCCCATAGCCACTCTTGACGTTTGCTCAAAAATATCCCCTTGGAAGGTGAAGAAGGTGGATCGCAGACAGACTTCAACTAATCTTGTAGTGTGTGGGTCCGCCACCTCTTTCACTACTTGTACTACTTCATCTAAGGGAATTTTAGTGAACAACTGGACAACATCAAAACTGATGATTTTATCACCTGGATCTATCTTAACATTTTTAATAAATTCCACATATTGGCTGGAATCTTTTATGTAAGAACTGGTCTTACCAACCAGAGGAGCTAATTTACTTGTGACATACTTTGCTAATTCGTATGTGGGTGATCCTATAGTATTGACTATAGGTCTTAAGGGGACATCTGTTTTATGAATTTTGGGAGCTCCATAAATACGAGGGGTAATTTCACTGTCAGGAGTAAGGTGTTTTTTCAGCTTTTCATCTAGATTAGCTTCTTTTATGGCTTTTTTGATTAGTCTTGTAATTTTAGAGATGGGGTTCTTTTCTAGTTTTTTGTAGCTACCACTTTTGTATAAGTGGTCCTTCATTTTTTTTTATTATGTAATCTTCATGATTCATTACAACAGTGGCACCTCCCTTGTCCGCTTTTAGGATGACAATGTCATTGTTATTCCTAAGATTTTTTAGGGCTTTGAGTTGTTCTTGGTTTAGATTCTTTTTAGGAGGTCTAGCTTTCCTAAGGATAACTGCACATTCCTGTCTAACAAGCTCTTTGTCTTCTTCCTTAAGTGTCTTGATTCCATCCTCTAGGCTACATATAATTTCTTCATTTGGAATTTGTTTAGGGGCTAGGGAAAAATTGAGCTCTTTGTCTAGGACTTCAATTTCTTCTTTTTTCAGTTCATAAGAAGAAATATTTATAACTTTTTTGTTGTTAATTGGGTTATTGTTTGAATTCTTTATATTATTATCTACCTCATTAAAATTCTTTGTTATGTTCTTATATGGTTTATTACCATTGTGTTTACCTATGTATTTTATGTTACCATTGTTATGCTCATCCTTGTTATTAGTTTTATTATCTTTATTTAAGCTATAATTTATGTTGACTAAGTTCTTGCTATTTAAACTTAGCTCATTATAATTTACCGAGATATTTGTTGGTGAGTTTTTAATGTTGTTGTTAAGCAGATTTACGCACGATTTGAATGACAATCCTACGTTGTCCACTGTATCCTTGCTGCGAGGTTCACTATTTTCAATCCTGGCATCACTGTCCACTGTTTTCATGCTGCTCGGTTCTTTATATTCGTTTGACCCAAGCTCCGTATTGTTTGACCAAAGTTATAATTCATTCAATCCCAATTTGTTGTTTGTTTTGTTTGTTGTGTTTGACTTAGGTGTCTCTGCTAGCGTTTTATGTTTTTGCAGCTTGTAGTTGAATTCCTTTTCAGTGTTGTCCCTGTTTATTCAAATCATTAGACTGGTCGTCTCATTCTTGACATCTCAACCATAACTTTATTTATCAGTATTGTTCTTTCTCCTTTGTAAATCAAATCCTGATGATGAGTCTTGGTCTAGACTCGTAACGTCGACAAAGCAAAAATGAAAACTGTGGATTATCCGAGTTTAGTTTCTAAAAAATCAAACTACAGAAATCTACAATCCATTACTTCAAATTTATTCTTAAGGAAATATATCCATGTATTCCTTGAGAAGTCATCTATAAATGATACATAGTACACAGAATTACCTAGTGATGGAACCTTCACAGGTCCAAACACATCACTGTGCACAAGCTCTAATATCTGTTTCGCCCTCTTACTACCAGAGGGGAAATTGACCTGATTCTGCTTCCCATATACACAATTTTCACAGAAATCAAAATCCAGAGAGGTATTACTCATACCTTCTATGATACCTTTACCATGAAGTATTCAAAGGCCCTTCTCTCCAATATGTCCAAGCCTTTGATGCCACAGCATGGCCTTCTCTCCAGAGACCACTAGATTTTTTGCTCCACTTTCAGGAACCATAAAACTGTTGCACCCATTAACAACCATGCTACCTTGCATCTTGTACAGAGTTCCAATCCGAAATCCCCGCACCAATACCAGTGCTCCCTGAACCATCTTGCAGGTATCCTTCTCGAACACTATTTTTACACCTGCATCATCCAACTTGCTAACATAAATCAAATTTATGGCTAATGTAGGAATATGCAGAACACCTGGAAGTGTTCTAACCCTTCCACCTTGCAGATTTAACTTTACTTTTCCATGACCAATGATTCTAGCCTTCCTGTCATCCCCCAAGAAGACATCACCACCATCATATTTCTCATACTCGAAGAACCACTCTCTATGTGGAGTGAAGTGAAAGGATGCACCTGAGTCAATCAACCATGCCTCATGATCTACATGTGTACTTGAAGAAGCCAAGTACACATCCCCACCTTCATTTGAGGTGGTTTTTGCCTCTACAGAAGGAGCATCATCAGATTCCTTTCCTTTATCAGGACCTTTAGATTTACAGTCCCTTTTGTAGTGCCCTTCCTTTCTGCATTTCTAGCACACCACCTTTATAGGTTTTCCTGGAGATTTAGATTTCCCTATGGATTTAGATCTCCCACTCGATGACTTATTTTTTGTTTCTGTTCTAGGACCATTCTCGTATAGACAAGGCATCACCATTTTGGCTCTCTGTGTTTTTCCATCTCATCTCCTCCGTCAGCAAGGATGAGACTATTTCATCAAACTTTAGTGCAGTTGCATTACTACCTATTGCAATAACTAGACTATCCCACGAATTTGGTATAGAACACAACAAAATGATGCACTTATCTTCATCTGAAATTTTAATATCAACAGATAATAACTGACTTACCACAGTATTAAATGCATTCAGATGTTCTATCAATGAGTCTCCATCTTTCATCCTCAGGTTATACAACTTTTTCCGTAGGAACAATTTATTCACCAGAGAAGTAGATTGGCACAAAGTCCCTAACTTGTCCCACAAAGCCTTTGCCGAAGCTTCCCCTAATACATTCAGTAATACTGAATCTGAGACACATAATCGTATTGTGCTCTTTGCCTTTCGATCCAACTTCTTCCATTCTTCATTGGACACTCCCGTTGGTTTAGTATCTGGATCTATCGAGATCCACTGATCTTTATCCACCAACAGATCCTCCATCTTGAGTTTCCACAACTCAAAACTTTGACCATTAAATTTCTCGATCTCTATCTTTCCACTGCTCGCCATCTTCTTTTACCACCAGAATTGATCTCGTAGATCTCCCAGTGAACAGGGTCTACCACAGGCCCGAGCAAAACCCCTCAGCAACAAAGGTGTCCCCTTGAAGCCAAAAAAAATCTGATACCAAATGTAGGTTTTAACCCATACAGAAATTACTTGCATATGAATTCTAAAGCACAAAAAATAAACAATGTGAGAGCATAACACATAAAACACGTATACACAAATATTTTCCCGTGGATCCCAAAATCGGGATTACGAGCTTGATTTTTCATTATTTTTCTTTCAATGTTACAATACATATTTATACATGCCAAAGCATCCAATACCATGGACCAAAAACCATCGCGTCCAATACCATGGACCGAAAACCATCGCGTCCAAAAAAACATGTGTGAAAATCATGCACAAAACCATAGGTGGGTCTGCCCAACCTAACATAGGTTCCAAAACTAAAATTTTCCGGGGTACTGCCTCGGACCCCATATAGTGGGGTTACGGGTATGCCTCAAACACCATGTGACGTCCCCTCTAACCCCCCGATTAATTACGTGGGCTAGTCGTGGAAAGAAGATAACACAACCCAATAAGGTGCATCCTATCCTCTCATCCCTTTCTCCACAGAACTAATTTTAAGTATGGAAGGCCATTCAATGCCACCATTTGTGACAGAACCTCCTCCATCTTACTATAAATTGACCACTCATCTAAGTGACCAGGGGCTGGATTATGTTGAACAGTAAGGAGATAATGTTACTATCAGATTTGGCTTTGAAGCAAGTATTGTAATGCTACAAGTTTGTCATGCTTTTGATGTGATGTTGATGGGATCCAAGTTGGAGGAATGGCTTTGAATCAGACACCAATGGTTGTAATTCCTTCTTTTATTTAATAAAGTTTTTGAAATTTTCTCCCATATGTTTGTATTGTTTCATAATGCGTATATGTGTGAATTGTATTTGATTCCTTTCACTTATATTCAATAGATCATGTTCTTTGATTGATTCTTTGTTTTCTGTTGTGTTTATAGGTACTTCTCAAGTGTATCAAGTACGGGAAGGAGCGACGGGATCGATACAAGGGAGACGAGAGGAAAGCGGAACTACAAGTGGGTCTTCTAATCTTCTCATCTTATCTATTGCTTATAGGAAAAGACTAAAACACTTTAAACTATTGTTCTAGATACAACTACTTATCTAGGGAATTGGTATTTATCCGTAGATACCAAATTCTCCAAACCACTATGTATGCTAATTATCTACAGTGAATGACAAGAAATAGAATGCAATATTAAACGAATTAACCCCATTCACTATGGTTGGAAATCTAAGGGAAACATGGCTCTTAGCTAGGTTTTGATATGAAATTAGCCAAGTAAGAAGGGAAGCCACTTGAGTTTAGAAAAGGGAACACACAACAAACAACCAAAGGAAGAAAAAAATGCCACACAAAATATATAAATATGCTAGTTTCCTTTTGCAAACTAAATTTATAAATATTATTTCCAAATATATTAAATGAAATAAACAACAAAATCAACCAAAAAATAAATAAAATACTAAGCCCTAAATGCAAGTATGATGATCTAAGTTCCCTTAATAATAAGGAACCTTTCTCAATCGTATACTTTGTTTGAAACTTCATTGAAGTGTTGATGTTGTTTCACCAAGATGTAAGAGTAGATAGAGCCAAGAACACGAAAGGAGCAATCAACCACTCTAGCAAGGAAAGAACCAACCAATGAAGTGGAGAAGTTTTTAAGGAAGCCTCTTGTTGGTGGAGGCTTGAAGGAGCTAACATATCCAAGTACCCTGAGTGTGTGAGAGGAGGTAAGAGCATTATATCATAAATTTGGCATCAATTTTATAATTTTTGATATATAAAATAATGAGAAAAGAGACACTTAACAAGGAGGAAAGGAGTGATTTAAATAGAATTTATGATGGTGTAGGAGTGTTGGCAAGAATTTTCCTAGTTGTTGGACAAGGTATTACTTTCTTTATAACTCAATATGGCTTTTTATTGATGAATTGTTGGTCAAGGGTTGTATCACATGTATTTTTGAGAAAAATCACTTTATGTTTCACATGCTATAGGAAAAAATTATGGTAGAGTACATAAAACCCGTGAATCACATCACAAGCTAAGGCCAAGGAGGGTTAAGGAATGTTTTAACAAGTAGAGTCCCTTGAAAAGCATGCCAAAATGGACTTGGTGACAATGAGGACCCATAATGATGTCTCCAACCATCTAAAATATTTCCCAAATGGAGAAACCAAAAGGTCTACTGAGGTTAAATATGTGAACAAGAGGGAGAGACAAATGGGTAGGATGAAATGAGGGCCCTATCATGAAACTAAACACCAAGTTAATATACTAGGGTCATGTTAAAATTTCAATACATGATGTGCATATTTTCACTCTCATATCTAACCTACTATTGAAACTTAAAATCCTACACAAACCCAATAAAAGCTTCATATTTATGAAAACTAAAATCATTGAAGTATGAGAACTAAAATCATTCAGGTATATATGAGGAGTAGAGATACAACATGTAGGGATTTCAAATGAATTCATCATGTCATGGAGTTTAGATATAAAATATAATAATTTTGAAAATCAAAAGCATGCAACTTGAAACATATAACAATAATCACATTACTTTCCATCAACCATTAAAGAATGAATTCGATTATACAATAAAATAGGGAGACACCCTAATTGTAGAGAATCCTGTAGATTCACAAGCTCATGCAATGTACTAAATCACAGGACAAGAATCTACTTCTACTTTCAACTAGCAGAAGCCAATAGATCGATGAAAACAATATGAAAAAGAAGAAGATAAATTAATGTCACATAACACAAGATGTATATGGGAAAGTCACTGCTCAAAACCTCACTATCTGTATTGCATATATAAAAAATGTGAGTGAAGATACAAATTTTTTTCTCACTAGAACAATTCCGCACAAGTACTCTCTCAGCTGACAAGCTAGCTCTTGGCCAACACTTAGCCAATTCTACAACTCTCCAAGATCCTAATCTCTTGGGTAATTCCTAAGATGAATAACCCTTATTTAAAGGGAATTCATGCTTCCAAAACTGTGCAATCCAAACATAGGATAAATCTCTGATGCATGCATGATATTTACACTCCAACAAATAATACCACTGATAGTACACTGTCCCTACACTCTAGTCTCAATTGGGTCTTTCTCTGAACTGACATGCATGAGTTTCTCATGAGGGAATCTTCAGTTAACTGGAGTAGCACTAGCGGATGCATTAGTGCACCAACTAACTGTTAGTTCTCTATTAGTTCCAAAAATAATTTAGAACTAATTTAATTGAACTTAACTAAGTAAATCGGGTGATCTAATTTCCAACTCAATTTAAACTCATACTGGACCCCTAAAACATAGGGAAAGCATATACATGACTACATAAAGACTTCCAACTCGAAATTCCTAAGCTAATTAATTTAATTAAACTTAATTAACTATTTACAAGTTGTTATACGAATAGAATTTGATTTTAATTCTCAGTATAATTCAAGGACAAATTAAACTGATTCTTGTTGCCATTTCTCAACACTCCCTGTCAATAAGAAAGGGATTATCAGCTACCCTGATCCTGTCTCTGTGAAACCCGAATTTACATCTTGACAATGCCTTTTTTAAAATGTCAGCATCTTGCTCCTTTGTGGGAATGTACTCTAACAACATAAGTCGCCTCAATACACAATCTCTGAGATGATGATATCAAATATCAATATGCTTGGACTGATCATGAAAAACTGGTTTTTCAGAGAGTTTGATACAAATCTGATTATCACATTAAATTATAGTTGGATCCATCTACTGAACAAACAAAGCAACCAAGATATTACTCATCCAAATAGCCTCACATGTTGCCTGACTCGCAACCATGTACTTTGCCTCTGCCGAACTGAGTGAAACCGATCTCTGTTTCCTAATGTACCAAGAAACTGCCATTGACCCAATATTGAAGATCCCTCCTAATGTGCTCTTCCTGTCAGATGGAATCCCTGGCCAATTTGCATCGGCGAAGCCTTGAAGCTTCACTTCCTCTCTCCTTTTGTACCATAATCCATACTAAGAAGTGCCCCTGAGGTATCTCAACACATGCTTTGCCACCTTCCAATACAAGTTGGTAGGCCTAACCATCGCTTGACTAAGATGGTTAACTACATAGCACATATCCGGTCATGTTTTCACCAAGTACATGAGTGAACCCAAAAGATGCCAGTAAACAATAACTTCCATTATTTCTCTTGAAGTAGCATCCTCCTTCCTCTAGGTACCTCCTAGAGGATTATCCATGAGTTTGCTGCTCTCCATGCAAAATCTCCTGAGTATCTCGATGGCATACTTTCCCTGAGACACAAACAACTCCCCATCTCCCAGCCATATCTCCATGCCAAGAAAGTAATGCATGAGCCCCATTTCCTTCATAAAAAATTTACCTTCCACCACTATGTGGTACAGGTTCACATCAGATTCACTCTTCATGAAGCCCAACCTGGTGAAGTAGCTATATATCCTAGTGTACCAAGCAATCAATGCTTTCTTCAGCCCATACAATGCTCTCTTGAGCCGTCGCACATGCGACTCATGGTCAAAGGTTTCAAATCCTTTAGGTTACTCTATGTACACCTCTTCCTCAATCATTCCATTAAGGAAGGTTGTCTTCACATCCATCTGATGTATCTTGCAACCCATCTCTGCTGATAGTGCCAATATAAATATGATTGACTAGTACCTTGCAACAAGAGAAAAGGTTTCATCACAGTTAATCCCCTCTACCTGTGAAAAGCCATGGGCTACAATTATAGCCTTATGCTTCTCCACACTACCATTTGTAGCTTTCTTTATCTTGTAAAGCCAATAGGAGATCACCACTGACTTGTCCTCTGATCTAGGGACCACATCCAAACATTATTATGAACTATGGAGTCATACTCCTCCACCATGGCATCAACCCAAACCGATTGCTGCACTGCTTCCTTAAAGGAAGATGGATTTGTCACAATACATTCACCCATAAGAGCCATGTATCCAATGTACCTCTCAGGTGATCTCCTATGCCTACGCTAGGTGCTCCCAAATTCCCCCGTGCATCTTCCAACAATCTATCTACCTATCTGGTGCACTTCCTTCCCTCTTTGGAAGAATCTACCTGATTGTATGTTTCCACTCCCTATCCTCTTTATGTGGCTGCTCCAAATCAATCTTAGGCTCCTTAGGATTAAGAACTAAAAGCTCCTCATCCACATGTAGCTCAAGCTCCCTCTTAAGGGAAACTCGCATGGCCTTCTCCTCATCAAATTTTACATCCCTGTGAACCACTATCATCCTGCTGGTCTGCAAGTACACTCGATAGTTGTGAGGTGTATCAGTGTACCTCACAAATATCACCAACTTTGCTGTCGGCTCAAGCTTATTCCGTGCATCTTTGGTAAGATGGAAATATATTGATGACCCAAAAATCATGAAGTGACCAACATATGGCCTCTTATCGGAATATGCCTCCACTGGTGTCTTCATCTCAAGTATCCACTGTGGGCTAAGGTTATGAACATAAACTGTTGTGTTGCATGCCTTAGCCCATAAGTATAGTGGTAGGCCTTGATCATGAAACATTGCCCTTGCTGCCCCTATTATGCTTATGTTCTTCCTCTCAGCCACTCGATTTTGCTGAGGGTTATGGGGTGCCGTCAACTCCTATTTAATCCCTTCCACTACACAAACATTCTTAAACTCGTTTCAGACATACTCACCACCATTATCACTTGGTAGAGCTTTAACATTCTTGCCCGAATCTTTATCCACCAATGCTTTAAACTCACAAAACTTTGTGAAAGTTTGATCCTTTTTCTGCATTAAAAATATCTAGCATTTTCGAGAAAATCCATCAAAAAATATAACATAATACCTATATTTTGCCATAGATTCTGTCGAGAATGGTCCACACACATCTGAATAGAATCGCTCTAGAATAGCCTCTTATTGATTGTCTCTGTCATGAAAGGAATACTTGGTGTATTTTACCAAAGTACACCTCTTGCATGTATCAACTTGCTCAAGCGTACTTTTGGGAAGACCGGTAGAGATCTGCTGCAACATCTTCAAAGCCCCATGATGCAAGTGGCCCAATCGCCTGTTCCACAATTCGCCAATGTCTTCGCTCTGCACCCTTTATAATTTTGTACTCAAAGAAGTATACTCCTCTACCTCCAACTTATAAATATCCTTCACCCAAACCCCTATATTCTTTACTTGACACGTGGCTATGTTTCAAAGGAACACCTTTCCTTTCGGGAAGATCAAATCATAGCCTCTACCCTCAAGCATGGAAACAGATACCAAGTTCTTCTTCAGCCCAGAAACATACATAACATTATTCAAGGTGAGTGGAGCCCCATTCTCCCTATGAAAAGTAATCGTGCCCAATCCAGTAACACTATACTTCCCTTTGTCACCCATCTTGATATGCATCTAGAGATCTTTCTCCTCTAGGTCACTACATAACTCTTTGTCGCCAATCATGTAGAATGAAGCTCCATTGTCTAAGTACCATACACTACCCATTATTGATGACACCAAGCATGCAATGAGGGAAAATTCCAATTCAAATTGAGAGGCCAAAGCCTTACCTGCTGCTCCTCCCGAGGACTTCTTCTTGGACTTCTTGAGTGGACAATTTGAAGCAAAATGGCCCAACTCATGAAAATGAAAGCACTTAACATTTCTCATGTATTTCTTCTTACCTCCATGATAAGAATCTGATTTGGAATGGGAAGCTTTCCCTTTCCCCTTCTTCACCTTAAGCGCTAAGGCACAATTCTCTTCATCACCATTATTTGATGAAGAGCCATCCCTGGTGTTCCTCCTAATCTCCTCTTACATCAAATATGACCACAATCATTCCCAATTTGGCAGCTTCTCCTGATCATTGAAAGAATCCCAATAACTATGCCAAACCTTTGGGAGTCCTAGAAGAGAAAGACTCACCATATCATCCTCGACAACCGTGATTCCAACACTTCCAAGTTCATCACAACATTAAGTGAAATTGGTCAAGTATTTTGGAATAGTCTCGCCTTTCTCCATATTGATTTTTTGAAGTTTGTCCTTCAATTCCAATTTCCTTTGGTCACTGCTATTCTGATACAAGTCCATCAATTATTTCCACATATTATACAAATTTTCCTTGCCATGGAGATAATGTGGTTTCGAACTCTCTCAAGGATTATCTACCTCGCCTTTGCCACACACTTCTTCCATTCGACCAGATTCTGTGCATCCAATGTTGCTCGCTTAGGAATTTCTTGATCAATGAATTCCTTCAAGCCATTATCCTCTAGAACAACCTCCATTATATCCCTCTAGGCTATAAAATTCGAGTTTCCTTCCAAGGCATATTCGATCTGCAAACCGTTGAACACCATCCACTGATCCTAAAGTATGTATTCCAAATTTGAATTTCACCTGTAACCCAAAACTAAAAACTTCGAAATATCCTCTAGTATACTATTCACAACTCTGATACCATGTAGAAAATGCTATATATTCACAAGCTCATGCAATGTACTAAAGCATAGGACAATAATCTACTTCTACTTTCAACCAGCGGAATCCAATAGATCGATAAAAATAATATGAACAAGAAGAAGATAAATCAATGACACATAACACAGTATGTATATGGGGAAATTCACTGCTCAAAATCCCACTATTTGTATTTCATATATCAAAAATATGAGTGAAGATACAAATCTTGTTCTCACTAGAACAATTCCGCACAAGTATGCTCAACTCTCTCAAATCACAAGCTATCTCTTGGACAACACTTAGACAATTCTGCAGCTCTCCAAGCTCCTAATCTCTTGCATAATTCCTAGGATGAATAGCCCTTATTTAAAGGGAATTCATGCTTACAAAACTTTGCAATCCAAACATAGGATCAATATCTGATGCATGCATGATATTTACACTCCAGTAAATAATATCATTGATAGTACACTATCCCTGTACTCTAGTCTCAACTAGGTCTTTCTCTGAACTAACATGGATGAGTTTATCATGAGGGAATATTCAGTTAATTGGAGTAGCACTAGTGGATGAATTAATGTGCCAACTGACTGTTAGTCCTCTATTAGTTCCAAAAATAATTTAGAACTAATTTAATTGAACTTAACTATTATGAAACCAACTCAAAAAATAGAAGAAAATATAGATCAACGACTTCAAAATAAGTCTCTTCAAGGGGGAAACCTCCTTTACATTACACAAATGAACAAATCTTGGATGATTCAAATGATAAGATCTCCTTTCTATATATATGGGTCTAAGGGGTCACAATATAATCAGAGCCGACATAAAAATAATAATGTAAGGGCACAACAATAACAATATGGGGAACAATAATAAAAATATGGGGACTACATGGGGCACAACAATACAATAAGGGGGTACATTGACAATAAAAATGAGGGAATACACTAGTATCATAGCGACCTAACGTGTCCCTCTCCTTCAAAGAAGTGTTGTCCTCAATGCTTTAGTAGTTCTAGATGATTTTGTATAAAATTCTCATCCTCCCATGTGGAATCTTCAGTGGGTAAGTTCTTCCACTTGATGAGATACTCTTAAATTGACCGATTTCATAGTTGTCAAGTTCTTATTTCTATGACTAGTTCAGGTTCCAATATCATTTTTCCTTCCTCATCAAGTTCTAGCAATATTGTTTGAATTGGGAACTTATCACCTATAACCTTATTTAAGCATGAAATATGGAAATCTGGGTGCACTCGGGAAGATGCATGAAGCTCCAATTTGTATGCCATAATACCAATCTTTTGCAACACCTTGTAAGGACCATAATACTTTGGTGATAATTTATTATCTTTCTTAGCCTGCTTGAGGGACATTTGTTTGTATGGTTGTAGCTGTAAAAATACCTAGTCACATACATCGAAAATTCTTTTGCTGTGAATTTAATTTGCCTGTTGTTTCATTTTGTTTTGTGCCAAAGTGAGGTTATCCTTTAAGAGTTGGAGAAATTGTTGTTGATGCTTGATGTGATCTTCCACTGCTTGAACCTTAGAATTTTCTCTTAAAAATGATGTGATAGATGGTGGATGATATCCATAAAGTGCCATAAATGGGGTCATTTTTGTTGTAGTATGGAAGGAAGTGTTATATCACCATTCTGCCATAGGTAACCACTTGATCCATTGTGTCTATTTATCAGATACAAAGCAACGAAGATATATTTCCAAAAATGTGCTCATAATCTCAGTTTTCCCATTAGATTGAGGATGATAAGATGAGATATGATCTAATTGAGAAACCAGACAATAAAATAATTTTGTCCAAAAATTTCCAATGAAAATGGGATCTCTGTTGCTTACAATAATATGTCGATTTCTATGTAGATTTTTAATTATTTCCATAAATGAATTAGCAAATGTATTGACTTTAAATGGATGCGATAATGCACAAATGTGTGCATACATGGTAAGTTTATCAACTACCACCATGATGATGTTCTTTCCTTAGGACTTGGGTAAACCAGTGATAACATCCATTGAAACCTCCTCCCAACATTGAATTGGAATGGATAAAGGTTGTAACAGACCTAGAGTCCTAACTGTCTCAACTTTATTTTGTTGGAAAACTAGACATTCCTCCAAAAACTTTTGAATATCATATTTAGGGCCATACCAAAAAAAATTCCTTCTTAACCTTGTTGTAAGTTTTTAAAATTCCCGAGTGCCGTCCTAAGGGAGAGGTGCAATTCCAGAAAAATATTTTGTTTGAGTTGGGAATTCTTACAAAGGTGTAAGAAATATTTGTACCATAATGAATCATTTTTCCAGCTAAATGTATTAGATGTATTGGGATCTTGCTGCAATTTTTGAATGGGTGCCCACGCTTCTTTGTCATTCTTCCATTCATCCCTTGCATCGGTTATCCAATCTCGTTGGATAATATAAATGGCACAAATAAATTCTTCCACATCCTCATCCTTTCTTGAGAGTGCATATGAAACAACATTTTGCTTTCCTCTTTTATAGATGATTTCAAAGTCATAACCCAACGTCTTTGTGACCCATTTTTGCTGCTCTTAAGAAGATAATATTTGTTCTAAAAGGTATTTAAGGCTATCATGATATGTTTTTACCTTGAAATGTCTTCCTATTAGGTAAGATCGCCATTTCTTAAGTGCATGTAGTATTGCCAACATTTCATTCTCATAAATAGCTTTGTGTAAATACTTTCCTTTAATTGGACAAATTTCAAAAGAAATGGGTCTTCCTTCTTGCATTAAGACATAACCAATTCAATTTCCCGAGGCATCACACTCCACAATAAATGCTTTTGTGCAGTCTGGCATAGCTAAGATTGTTGCTTGGCACATTCCCTCTTTAAGATGTTCAAATGCCTTAGTTTCTTTTGGAGTCCAAGAAATGCATCTTTCTTCAGTAATGTTGTTAGAGGTGCAGTTATTCTCCCACAATTCTTAACAAACGTGTGATAATACCCTATCAACCTGATAAATCCTCATAGATACTTTATGGATGTGGAGATTTTCCATTCCTCAATGGATTTAATTTTTTTAGGGTCTACCTTAATACCCACATGAGATACAATACGACCCAAATATTCCACCTCCTGTACTCCAAAGAAACATTTAGATGTTTTTGCATATAATTATTTCTCCTCCAATAGTTTGAGAATCTTGTCAACATGTTGAACATTATCGTTCCAAGACTTGCTCTAGATTAGTATATCACCAAAAAATACTAACAAATTTTTTCTAAGGAAGGGTTTGAAAATGGAATTCATCAAACCTTGAAATATAGAAGGTGCATTGGTAAGGCCAAAAGGCATGACCAAAAATTCATAATGACCTTCATGAATTCTAAATGCTATTTTCAAAATATCTTCAGTCTTCATTCTTATTTGATGATATCCTGAACGAAGATCTAACTTGGTGAAGTAATTTTCTCCATGTAATTCATCCAATAATTCATCATTGGAAAGAATGGGAAATTTATCTCTAATAGTGGGCTTGTTGAGCTATCTATAATTTAGACACATGCTCTATGATCCATCCTTCTTGTGCACCATTACTACTGGAGCAGAGAAAGAACTTTGACTAGGTTGAATTATACGAACCTCTAGGAACTTTGCAACCATATGTTCAGTGTCACTCTTTTGGGCACATGGATATCTGTAAGGCCTGATGTTTGGAGGAACACTTCCTAGAATCAAATGAATAGCATGATCATGATCACGAATAGGTGGGAGGCCTTCAGGAGTCTCAAATACATTGGAATGATTATCCAATACTTTTTGGAGATATGGAGAAATATATGATTTCATTGTTTGAACCTCTAGTGAACATAATTTTTCAATTACGCCCCGTTGTTCTTTCTTTAGAAGATTGGTCATGATATTAGAGATGATTATCTTGCCTGGTTTCCCTGCGAAACCTCTTAATTCAACATCCTTTCCTTCCCAAAAAAAATTCAAGAAAAGTTCTTGAAAATTAAAAGATATTGTACCCAAAGATTTTAACCATTGGAATCCTAGTACAACATCAAAACCCCCCATTGGAATGGAAAGCATTGAACTATTCAATATGTATTTTCCCATGGATATATTGATATTATGGTACTTTCTAGAGAAATTTATGGTTCCCCCAATTGCAATCATCATTTGACACTCTGGTTATGGATATAGGAAACAATTCAATTCCTTGGCTATCTTATAATGAATAAAATTATGGTACTACCTGAATCAATCAAAACTATCACCTTTTTCTTCTTGATATGTCTTTCTATCTTAAGAGTTTGAGGAGTGGTAATTCCTACCAATGCATTACAATATATAGTCAGATTCATTTCTTCTTTATATGAAGTTGGTTCCTATCGTATATCCTCCTCTTTTGATGTTTCTTGTTCCTTTTCTTCCTCCTCTTCACAATCTATGTAGAATAATTTCTTCTCGACATATTTATGACCTTTATTGTATTTTATATCACAATTGTAACAAAGCCCTTTTTCTCTTTTTGCCTCTAGTTGTTGTGGTGTCAACCTTGTAGGTTGTGGAGGACTAGGATTAGCAACACTTCGATCTTTATATTTGTGAGTGGTAGATTGCCTTATTGCCATAATTTTTATTTCAACTTTTATTTCCACCCTAAATTCCTTCTCCAATGAATCAGGTTCTGAAAGGTGAACCTCATGTTGGATGTTATATTTTAAAGTCCCTATGAATACATCAATCCTATGCTCCTCTAGAATATCAACTACTCTAATATTCAATATTTGGAAGTATTTAATGTGCTCTGCCATTGAACCCTTTTGTTTGAGATTTATCAATTGGGTAAAGAGGGTGTTTCTCTTTGTATCTTCATAATGTGATATCATTTCCTCTGTAAAAATTTACTAGGTGACAAGTGGTTTACGAGAACAAAGGCATATATACCATACAAACTAACTGGGTTTTAAATATAAAGATGTAATACACACATTTTGTGACTTTCACCTCGTGTAGATCAAAATATTGCTCCATATGTACTATCCAAGTTACTGTATCCTTGCCATCAAACTTCCTCATATCTATTTTCGGAATGTGGTGGTTCTTAAAACCCACATTGGAGTCTCTAAAATTGTGATTGATATTCCTCTTTTATTCATCATGATTTTCATGGATTGCCTTGTCACCAATGGGACACCTTTCTTCTAGCAACTTTGCCAAACCTTCCTTCAATCCTTCTATCTTGACATCCATCATTGCTTCCATGTCTGGTTTTAAACCATCATTCAAAACTACCATGTCCCTTTTTAATTCCATCTATATTAACATTCCTCATGGCTTCCAATTCATTTTTTGATACTTTTTGCAAGAGCAAAATTTGTTGCATTTGGTCTTGCAATTTTGATATATCATGTTGCATTTCTTCCTCTTCTTCATGCGTCATAGTGGAGCTTGTGGGTTTCTTACCAAGTGTTTCCATTTTCTTTCTTCAGGGCATAGATTAAAAATAATTATGCTTCACGATGCCCTTTGAAGCACTTCAAACTATTTTTTCAAACCAAACTTATGCAAAGTTTTAAAAATGCTACACACTTTTTTTTTTTTTTTTGCTTCGTCGGAGCTTGATATTGAATATGCTGTATCTCTGTAATTTTGGATCTCCAAGGTCACAAAATTTCATCTTGTGGTATCCCTCTGAGTCCTCTTTCCATCCCCACAAGTATGATCAAGATTGGATTCTTCAAGAAAGCGTTATGCCAAATATTCCATGGTGACATATTGATAGAGTAGTTCAGTAGAGTGAACTTGTATGAAGTGCCACATGTCACTGTTTCAGCCTTTAAATTTGAAAATGATAGAAAGAAAACTAAAATTCATCCTCTTTCTGAATCTTCATATTAAATTGCAACCTGGTACTCAGAGAGAAAGTTATGACAATTTTTCCAAGGTCACTTGTTTGGGATGTAATTCGAGATCCTGCAAAAACCCTAATTTCCTTGGATCATATCTTCGAAAATATAGCAAGGAAAAATATTAAATTCATAACTAAGGTTCATAAAGATTTAAGCTCAAATGGGTTTTTTTTAATCTTCTGAAATTTCGTAGAAAAAATGTTACAGTGAAAATTCCATGATGATCTGTTTGGAGCAGCGAGACCCTAGAATCCAAAGCTATAATACCAAATGTTATGAAACCAACTCAAAAAAATAGAAGAAAAGATAGATCAATGAATTCAAAATAAGAATCTTTGAGGGAGAAGCCTCCATTATATTACACAAATGAACAATTCTTGGATGATTTAAATGATAAGACCTCCTTTCTATATATAGGAGTCTAAGGGGTCATAATATAATCAGAGCTGACATAAGAATAATAATGTAAGGGCATAATAATAACAATATGGGGCAAAATAATAACAATATGGGGACTAAATGGGGCACAACAATATAATAAGGGGGTACACTGATAATAATAATGAGGGAATACACCAGTATTATAGGGACCTAACATTAACTTAGTAAATTGAGTGATCCAATTTCCAACTCTATTTAAAATCACAATAAACCCCTAAAACTTAGGGATAAAATTTACATGATTGTAGTGTTAGCCTCCTGCTCATAGCAGGTATTCATCTTTCATGATCGACATTTCTACATACCAAATATGTCATACTTTGCATGCTGCAATGTTCCATATTTGCTACTAAGGCCAAAGAAGTGTCGATGAGAGTGTGCTAGTCTAAGTGTCTTTGCTGTATTCCAATTTTGATGAGTTATTCCATTTTTGAAGAATTTTTCAGTTAAAGGGAGGTCCAAACAGCTTAATCTTGGTCTCCCTAGGTTTTAATTTCCTGTTGTAGAATATAGAGAACCATTATCTGTCCAAACAACTTAATCTTGGCAGATTCTTAGATAGGTAGAGAAGCAAGGGTGCTCAACAGCCTAATCTGAGCCCCTAGATGAAATAAGTATAGATGTAGATAGGAGGACAGTAAAAAAGAAAAAAGTTGAAAATCTGGGTTTGCCAGTTCAAGTGCACCTAATGCAAAGGAAGAAAAAATGTTAGGTGTATTAGGCTGGGTAGCTAGTTTGAGGTTGCAAAAGCAGATTGGTAATCACTTGTCGTCTTGTCAAGAAATAGTTATCTCACTCATGGCATTAGCACCATGGCAGTTGTTTAATGGTACAACAAGGAAGCATGACTAATTTCCCCCTTTATTTCCCTCAGAAATCATTCACTAACATCCCCTCAGGGTCCTTGGGATCTGCCCAAAAACCCCATTTTCACTCCATTCTTGTTAAAAACCAAGTTGACATCTGAGTTGACTTAGTGAAAAGAAGCCACATTTTTTGTGTAAAATTAATCTTTACACAATCCATTCATTTCCCTATGCTTAAGTTTCCATTCTATAAACTTAGCATGCACCCCCTCCTTTGCATTCCAAAGACCTCATATTAACATCTAACCCTATTATCTAGCTCCCTCAATCATTTCCCCTACGCCTATTCTACAAGAAACTATATAAAAACCCCAAAAAACACTAAATATTCCTCCCCATGGCAACTATAGCCAAGTACTAAAAGTCGGGAAACCTTAGGTCCATTTGGGACCCATTGTTAGCCCCTCTGCGTTCATTTCCCTTAGGATTTATTTAACACCCTGTTAAATAAATAACTATGTTCAACCACCCTACGCGCACATTTTATTGGGGTTTTATTAATATTTGATTGATAAAATAACTAAATCCCGAGCGCATATTACACCCATAACATAAGGTTTTAACCACCCGAAGCCGCAAATAATTAACGATTATCGGGCGAGATTTTCCATTAAACCCTGATCATGTTGCCCTCCCTTCCACCGTAGGATCGGTCCTCCTAGATCCGACGGCCCTAATGAATATCAGGTGCCCCTTCGTAGCGGTATGATAGTACCCGATGGTCGACAGTTTCACCATTGTACACCGGGACAGCTGTCGGCCTCCTATTGCATCGGGCCGCCCCTAACACATACCACTCCCGTACCAAAAGTGGTATGACGCAAACCACTTACCGCCCTCCCCGCTTCTCTACGTCACTGCATGACGATGTCGCCACATCGCCTGCCACTGTGCTGTACCTACGCCATGTCACCCGCTGACGTCATCACCCTGCCACCGTGTCATGATGACATCATCATCCATGTCACCCCACCACGTCACCTCGCTGATGTCATCCGCCGTACTAGGTCCCGCTGCTAACATCATGCTGAAGTCACCGCCGAAAAAAAAAGTGCAAAAGGCGAAATCGTTGCTTAGGAAGCCTGGAATGAAAATCAGGGGCAATTTTTGATGCGCAATTAGCGCTTAGCGCTAATCGCACATCGCTAAGAAAAAATGGCCAAAATGGAAAGCCTCAGTCCAGCGCATGGTTTGCAGCAGTTATTTTTGCCCGAAAGAAACAAAAAGGAGCGAATTGACCAGTTAAAGAGTATCATAACAAAGTTAAAGGCCATTAAAGCCGAGTCATATCAGATTTAATAAGAATCATAGCCACCTAAGAGCAGTAGAACCGACTAAGAGGTGCAAATAAGAGATTGAAGGCACAATGATTGTAGATTGGACAACAGAGTTACCAAAGGACGCCACATAGCCTCATTTTTTGAAGCAGCTGCCCCCAGCGCAGCATTAGATAGATATTTTTACATTACTTGCAAGAGAAGTTAGGTTAATTTCAGTTATTTCCTTAGATCTTCTATCATATCTATTTTTGTAGATATTTGTCCTATAAATACAGCCCTGAACAATGTAATAAGGGTGGGTTGATTGATGATTTCTTCTTTCTGAACTGCGCTGTAAGATATCAGACTGTGTTAATACAAATCGTTGTTGAAGTTCACTGTGTCTGAATGATCTGAAGGTGGATTGGATGTTCTGGGACTTGCTACAGAATTCCCATGTCATGCTAAGGAACAATAAGTTATACTAAACCGTGTTTTGTATTCTCTATATTTGTTAATTCCATGTATGTTTCATGATCTTAATAACAGAGAAGAAGAATAGCATAAGATTTGCTTGAATGCACCCCATGTTCAATCTCTGCTATTAATTATGTTTTCTTCAAGATTAGTCATGAATATGAATTCTTAATTGCTCATATTTGCACTAGTTCTCTCATTTTGAATACTGTTTAGGAATTCTTAATTGCTCCTACACAATATTCATCCATTTTCCCTCTATCAGTATAGTGAGAGATTCTTGATTGCCTTTCATTCCCTGACTTCATTCCATCATTACCAAATTTGAAAATTGTTCCTAGCCTGCCTATCCTGCTCTGTGGTACTACCTTTTCACCAAGAAACTATTTCAGTAATTACACTTGCAGTGACTCCATTGCCCAATAGAAAAAACAGTTATATACTTGCATCCCAGTTCTGTCTAAGATCACCACCCACCAAACTAAATTAAAACCCATGTGCATCATATCTAGCCTAAAATCATCCCTTAAACAAAGCTAAATCCCAAAGAGAGAGCCCTCTCTGATTGCTGGTAGGCTAGGACCTGCAGTCCAAAGATTGGTTAGTGGTTACCTTGGTTGTATTCCCTACAGGAAGCAAGGAACAACCTGAGTGATAACACATACAATAAGAATTACTTCTAGATATAAGAACATCTTAGAGATATCAACCCATCCTTATTAACTAAGGTGGAGAATCCTGGGGATTAGTTATGAGGTGCCCCTCTTTCCTAAATATATATAGATGAATATTGAAATAGAAAGGTCAGGCCTTCGAGGTCACCACACTTTCTATATATATATATATATATATAATATATATTATATATTATATATATATATATATATATATATATATATATATATATAGGAAAGGGAGGTCAGCCATTACCTCCTCTATTTTCTACTTCTTAGATAATATAACAAGATGATACCTCTAGGTAGTGTCTCCAGTTGCGAAGGGTTATTCCTACAAGTAGGGACCTTTATTCATGGATTCCATTCTTGCGGACTGTGTACCTTGTCCTATTCATATTCATCGTGCAGATCAAGCGCCTTCTCCTATTTGTATTCCTCCTATCCTATTGGTATTATTAATGAGTGATTCAAGGGGTCCTAGGAGGTATGGGTAAAGGGCAAACTTACTAACATAGTATAAAGGATAGCCCTAACTGAACTGAGGAGTATCTGTAGACTCACTAACATACTCATATATGTGTATATACTCATATGTGTGTGTGTGTGTGTGTGTATATATATATTTTATTCCCTAACATACGATAGGGTAGCCCCTTCTTAATCACCTATAATTAAGGCTCTATACTTGGACATTTAAGTCCCTAGTTCTTCATATGGTTATGTAGACTTATTAAGCGTCTCTATAAGCGAGAGTTTCTTCTAGGTTAGATGGTATTACTTTACAAGCCTTAAGGAAAGGAAAGGAAGCGTTAAGCCATCTTGACCAATCGGAGAGGAAGATAAAAAAAATTTGGGGGAGAGTGTTGTGTGTCCTTTGGAGTGGACTTAACAATGTCCTTCTTGTCTAGGATCTGACAATCATCTTCATGGTGGGTGTCAACCTTATGATAATAGCACTACAACTTGGGATCAATGTCATAGTTGGGGACTAGACTTTTTTTCTGGAAGAAGAAGAATCATGTTGGGATGATTTCTTGGCATCCTCCTTCCGAAGAGCATGACACTTGGTAGTTATGTTCAGGGTTGGGATTTGGATTCCTTTTTACCCGTCAACAATTTTTTTTTGACGTTTTGGGTCTTTAAACTTTCATTCAAAGAACATTATGCCTAAAATTTTACCCTTCATGAATGATGTTTTAGTAATACATTAACCATTCACTGATCATGCCTTAAAAAATTAAAGAAAAAAAACTCCAATCATTAACAATCTCGAGATATTGATGAGCTATCGATCATAGCTCTTTTCCTTGAATGACTCTGTACTTGTTAGGCTTCATTTGTGTATGTTCTTTTAGAAAAAGACTACTCATAGTGTGTATGAGGTTTCTCTAGTATGTGTTTGGAGCTTTAGGGGTTTTAAACTTGGGATCCATTATGGACAAAGCTATCGAATGAGATTCATATTAGATTTAATGAGATTTTCACTTTAGATTTAATGAGATTTTCACATAATATGTTGCTGGAAACATAGTCATGATGAGAATACACTTGAGGAGGCCTCGAAAACCTTTCTTGGTTGTTAATAGATAGATTTAACATCTCTGGGAGGTGGTGGGTTAGTATCTTGGATGGGAAGGGAGGCAGATTCCACCCGTGATCTTTTTTCCGAAAAAGATCGAAATAGATTTTTAATTTTAAATTGATTTGATCTATCTAGTGGAAATTTTATGATGGTTATTTATTTTCCTTTAAATTTATATAATTTCTTGATTTGTAAGAGAGACTTAGAAAATAGTTATACTTAGAAAAATAATTTTCTAAATATAGAACCAAAATTTTTTATGCCCACTGTCTTAAATTACAAAATGCTACTGTTCCAATCTTCCTCATAAAAATCTCATATTCGGACATCCACCAAACTATAGTGAAAAAAATAAGTAGTGAAATTAAATAAATTGTCTAAATTAACCTCGTTAAATCTCACTAGGGCAACTAAATACTTACCCATCACATTTTTTTTGTTTAAAATTTTGTTTAAGAGTAACATTTCAAAAAATTTCCTCACCCTTAACTACCCTCCACACACAAAAAATTCAAGCCTTGACCAAAGGAACCAGAAATTGGAATCCTTACATTCCACATGCAAAAAATCAACACCTTGACAAAAGTAACAAAAAATTGGCATCCTTTAACAAGTCATAATAAGTTTTCAGAAGAAATAAAAAATAAAAAAAAAATTAAATAAATAAATAAATATATATTATAATATATAAATAAAATAAAATTAAAATAAAATAAAATAAAATAATAATTAATAAATTAAATAATAATAATAATAATAATAATAATAAAATTGAGCGTCAAAAATATGTTTGGAGGTTTTAGTAGACATCATGAAAAACAATCGATTAAAAAATTTAACCGTAAAATGCCATAGGATAGGCAAAAGTCCCATCAAATTCCAACCCTTTTTATGTGAGTTTCAAGTTTATAGTACACGTATCACTTTTCCCGCCTGGGAGACGTGGATCAATCATTAGTGTTAACTATTACATGATAACTTGTTGAGGTGACAACCTTTGAGATCAGCGAAGCCTTAGACAAGGCGGAGACCCACACATTTATTCTTTGAGGAGCCATGTAAGGTGTGGGAGCAAGCTCTTTCTTATTGGATTGGGAGCTAAGAGACTATGAAACATTCTGAGGGAGGTTATAAAAATAACCCAAGAGGGTCATAAGGTTCCTAAAAATTCATGTCTTAGGTCTTTGAAATAAACCTCAATGCGGGAAATGAGTTGGTCACATGTCTAACATGCGGGGTCATGTTGCATGTGCACTTGCATAAGACACGTTGAAAGTTCATGTTCACTTGTTTTGTGGAAGGGAACATAGTCTTATGATACACTTGGCTCATACTAGCGGCATGTGTCAAGTTGGAAGGAGGGGCTGGGAAACCTCCATGATGCACGTGACTCATGGTAAAAAAGGAGCGGGTCATATGTTTCAAGGTTGGGTTCACAACGTTGAAGGAAACACTAGTTTACTATAAGGTTGAATTGGGTATCCCTGGACCAACTAAAGAATGAAATATAGTGATGAATGAACCGAATCAATATTTCTAAGTTAATCAAATGCACTCTTTGGCATCTATTAATGATTGTGACCTCTGAGAGAAAAAGAAGAATGAATTAGCTTTCACAAAATTGATTAAAATTAAGAAGCATTTCTTTCTTTCTTCTTTCTCCACTCCCATGTGACCAAGCACTATGTCCCCACATTCATTCACTCGGGATTTAAAGCGTGATAGAGATTTATTGGATATTGGCTACCGCGGGGTTCCTTTCTAGTTGACCAACTAACCTCCCACAGTGGCTACATATATCGACTTCATTGTATGTATTTTTAAAATTGACAACAATTCAAACTTCACTAAAAGGAACATGCAATTGAGTCCATGAAGTAGAAAACACAGCTAGTATGCATGGGAAGGGAAGGGAGGGCTCTGCATTTCCCAAATCAGAGCTAAGTAGGGATATATATAGATTCACAATTCATCCTCATCACTTGTATAGATACAGAGAGTACATGGAAATTTACGAGGAAGGGGAAGAGGAGAGGTCAGAAAGATGGAATAATTTCTTAGAGACTTTATTTAATTCCACCCAAGGACCTCCCTCAGATACGGTAGCAAATGAACAAGATGGCAAGCCACTTGATAAAGTTTGAAGCCAGTCCCAAATAAGGCATTCTCTTGTAGCTTTAGAACGATGCTTGAGTTTTGAAAAGAGTAGAACAACAACCTTGAAAGCACATACAGATGTCGACCATGAGATTAATGATCATTCATCCATTAAGCTTGACAGTCCAAACAGATCCAAATCTGGTATTTCAGAAGGTGATTTAGATAAAGCATTTTATGATGTGGAGTAGTCAAATTCTATCTTTGATGCATTCTTAGTTAATAGTTCAAATCATAGTTACCAAGTTTGAATTCAAATTCAATTTGAGATGAAAAGAGTCAACTATGTAAAATTCAATATGGAAAAATTCAGGAGTATGTATCTTACCAGTATTAAAAAATATCTTTTAAATAAATTTTCAAAAATTAAAATTAAAAATCTTATTATTCAAAAACTCATACTCCTCAAAAATTGTTTTCAATCATATTATGGAAGCTGCAAATAAAATCAGATATTGAGATTAGTAGAAATAATTCATTCTCGTTAAAATCAAATGAGATGGAATTGGGGATTCTTTCTACATGAACAAGAAAAAAATAACATATCTCAAACCATTAGAGTTTTTTTTGTTAATCAATCAATAAATAGTAGTTAAATAAATTGTTTCCTAACTATAGGTTATGAATGATTTCCTAATAACTAATAATAACAAATAGATCAAGAGTGATCTATCCAAAAAATCTAAAAAGCATATAAATTATTTCCCTACAAAAATTCTCAGAGGCAAGAAATTAGATTCCAACAAATCTTATTACAAAAAAATAATTGATAACTATTCATCACACTTCCCTACTCAATAATGCTATATAAACAATATATATTAAAAAAAAAAAAAAACTCTAATTTAGAAAATAATTTCCACAAAATTTTTAAATATTTTACCCTCACATTAAATTTTAATTACTAAACTACTCTATTTCATTTTTTATGTGATGTTTTCCAATTTTTTTTATTTCGATACTCATCCTTTCACTTTGATAGTGACTTCTTTTCTAAACTCCTTTGTTCTTTCCTTCTTCCATATTGTCAAGCTTCGTACATTGGTTACCAGTTGAAATTATGTTTGGACAATGCGATATCCTTAAACTCTAATCAAACGTTGTTGGGTAATGCTTTGAGTGTAGAGTCTAGGGGAAGAAAAATGGAAAGAGGAAAGAGCTCAAGATATCGCAGTAAATCAAGGAAAGGTATATCCAAGTCTAGATTGGGGATAGTGTGCTAGAAATGTGGAAAGAAAGGACACCTAAAGAAAGACTGTAGATCTCGGAAGGGAAAAGAATGAGATACACAACAAGAAAACAATCATGAAGTAAATGTGACAGGTGAGGTGTTACAATATGCTTTGATTCTTTCTTTCGAAAATATTACTGATTCCTACGTGGTAGATTCAGAGGCCTCATTCCATGCCACACCTGATAATAAATATTTTCATGATTATGTTCAAGGAGATTTTGGACAAGTTTGTTTGGGTTTATCGATGATAAACCCTGTAAAATTGTTGGAATGGGTAAGGTTCTTGTAAAACGACAGAATAGAAACCAATGGCTACTAAAGAAGGTAAGGCATGTTCCAGATCTAAAGAAAAATATGATTTCAACAGGGCAGTTAGGCGGTGAAGGTTGTGTGACAACTTTCACAGATAAAGCTTGAAGGTCACCAAAGGAGCCCTGGTAATAGGAAAAAGCGAAAAGGTTGGTACATTGTATTTATGCAATGGTATTTCTAACTCTATTAATGCTTTAACTTCCAAAGGAGCAGATGCAACATTATGGCATCATAGGCATGAACACATGAGTAAAAAGGGGATAAAGATTCTTCACTCAAGGCATTTGTTGCCGAGTTTGAAGAATGTTGATTTGGACTTCTGTGAGAATTGCATTTATGGAAAACAGAAGAGAGTCAGATTTCTCAGAGTTGTGAAAGAAAATAAGAGCGAAAAATTAGAGCTTGTGCATATAGATGTATGGAGACCTGCTCAAGTATCATCTCCTAGTGGCTTTTCTTATAATGTTACTTTTATTGATGATGCAACCAGAAAAACTTGGATTTATTGTATTAAGAATAAATCTGATGCATTTGATACTTTCAAGAAATGGAAAGCTTTGGTTGAGATTGAGACAGGAAAGAAATTGAAGTGTCTCAGATCAGACAATGGAAGTGAATATTGCAGCAACGAGTTTGATAGGTAACAGTTAGGCCATGATATTCGTAGAGAGAAGAAAGTTCTAAGAACACCACAAGAAAATGGTGTGTCAGAAAGGATGAACAGAACAATCATGGAGCGTGCAAGGTGCATAAGATTGCATGCAGGATTGCCTTTACAATTTTGGACAGATGTTGTAGATACTGATGTTTATCTAATAAATAGAGGGCCTTCAAGTTCCTTGAATGGTGGTGTTCCAGAGGAAGCATGGATAGGTAAAAAGGTAAACTACACTTTTTTAGAGCCTTTTGGTTGTGAGGCCTTTGTCCATATTAATAAAGAAAATAGAACAAAGCTTGAGGCAAAACCAAAGAAATGTACCTTTATTGGATATGGTGTGAATGATTTTGGTTATCGCTTATATGATTATGAAAATCACAAAATCATTAGGAGCAAAGATGTAATATTCCATGAAAAGGTCTTGTATAAGAATCAATTGCAGGAAAAGAAATAGGAAAAAGAAAACAAGGAATACACAGTTCTTGATGAGATCACTGAAAAAATAAAGGTGCCTGAAAATAATAATAATCAACGACCACAACAACAACAACCACCACAACAACAATAGGCACCCCAAACACCTGAAAGTGGTGTTAGAAGATCTACCAGGATAAGTAGACCCTTGAACGATACTCTCCTTCATTATATTATTTATTGCTGACTGATTCTAGTGAACACGAATGTTATGAAGAAGCAATGTAGGTTGAAAGCAAGAAGAAGTGGGAGTTAGCCATGGAAGAAGAGATGGACTCCTTAATGCATAACCAGACTTGGAACATAGTCAGGTTGCCTGCAAGTAAAACTACATTGCAGAATAAATGGGTTTACAAGATAAAGGAAGAAGATGGAGGAAAACAGAGGTACAAAACTAAACTTGTGGTGAAGGGGTTTGCACAGAAGAAATGTATTGATTTTAACAATGTAAACTTTGAAATGGGAACTCTGGCAAAAAAACATCAAAAGCAATACTAAAAACGAAAAGTGTTGATACTGGAATAACACCTTTTTTTTCTTGGGTAAATTTTCAACATGTTTTAAAAATGGTGGTGAAAACCAATTTTGTGTGCAAAAATTGTCCAGAAAACACCCTCAAAACGAAAAGTGTTAACACTAGAAAAACATTTTTTTTTTCAAAAGTAAAATTTCAACATTTCGAAATAATAACGTAAAATATTTTATCATGACCCCCAAAAAACATTAAATTTAAAAAAAATAATGAAAACATAAAATTAAATAAAAATTAAAACAATGAAAAAACACAAAACAAAAAAAAGTTAAAAAAAAAAATAACAAAACATAA
>APFE031458800.1:0-14619 GCA_000404065.3 Pinus taeda | reverse complement strand
CCATTACCCTCCGCGCATACATATTATTATAGATTTCGTTTAAACACTTGGTTGAACGAATAACTGCTCCCGTGCCAAAACACATTAAACCCAAAACCTAAGGTTTTAACCACCCGAAGCCACAAATAATTAACGATTATCGGGCGCTCTTTTCCACTAAATCTTGATCATGTTGCCCTTCGGTCCACTGTAGGATCGGCCCTCCTAGATCCGACGGCCCTAATGAATATCGGGCGCCCCTTCATAGTGGTACGATAGTACCCGATGGTTGATGGTTTTTCCATCGTACACCGGGACAACTGTCGGCCTCCTATTGCATCGGGCCGCCTCTGACACATACCACCCCCGTACCGAAAGTGGTCCGACGCAAACCTCTTACCGCCCGCCCCGCTTTCCTATGTCACCGCATGACGATGCCGCCATGTCACCTGCCACTGTGCTGTACCTGTGCCATGTCACCTGCTGACGTCATCACCCTGCCACCGTGTCATGATGATGTCATCATCCATGTCACCCTGCTGACATCATTCGCCATACTGGGTCCCACCGCTGACGTCATCGCCAAAAAAGCGCCAAAGGCGAAATCGCTGCTTAGGAAACCCAGAATGAAAATCAGGGGCATCGCTAAGAAAAAATGGCCAAAATGGAAAGCCTCAGTCCAGCGCATGGTTTTTAGCAGTTAGTTTTGCCTGAAAGAAACAGAAAGGGGCGAATTGATCAGTTAAAGAGTATCAGAACAGAGTTAAAGGCCATTAAAGCTGAATCATATCAGAGTTAATAAGAATCACAACCACCTAGGAGCAGCAGAACTGACTAAGAGGTGCAGATAAGAGATTGACGGTGCAATGATTACAGATTGGACAGCAGAGCTACCAAAGGACGCCACATAGCCTCATTTTTTGCAACAGCTGCCCCCAACGCAACATTAGATAGATATTTTTTACATTACTTGCAAGAGAAGTTAGGTTAATTGCAGTTATTTCCTCAGATCTTCTATCATATCTATTTTGTAGATATTTTTCCTATAAATAGAGCCCTGGAAAATATAATAAGTTGTTGGTTGGTTGGTTGATGATTTCCTCTTTTTTGAACTGCACTGTAAGCTATCAGACTGTGTTAATACAAATGGCTGTTGAAGTTCACTGTGTCTGAATGATTTGAGGGTGGATTGGATGTTCTGGGACTTGCTACAGAATTCCCGTGTCATGCTAAGGAACAATAAGTTATACTAAACCGTGTTTTGTCTTCTCTATATTTGTTAATTCCATGTATGTTTCATGATCTTAATAACAAAGAAGAAGAATAGCATAGGATTTGCTTGAATGAACCCCATGTTTAGTCTCTGCTGTTAATTATGTTTTCTTCAAGATTAGTCATGAATATGAATTCTTAATTGCTCATATTTGCACTAGTTCTCTCATTTTGAATACTGTTTAGGAATTCTTAATTTCTCCTACGCAATATTCATCCATTTTCCCTCTGTCAGTATAGTGAAAGATTCTTGATTGCCTTTCATTCCCTGACTTCATTCCATCATTACCAGATTTGAAATTTGTTCCTAGCGTGCCTATCCTGCTCTATGGTACTACCTTTTCATCAAGAAACCTTTTCAGTAATTATACTTGCAGTGACTCCATTGCCCAATGGAAAAAATAGTTATACACTTGCATCCCAGTTTTGTCTGAGATCACCATCCAACAAACTTAAAACCAAACCTTGTTCGTCATAACTAGCCTAAAATATTTCTAAACAATGCTAAATCCCAAAGAGAGAGCCCTCTCTGGTTGCAGGTAGGCTAGGACCTGTAGCTAAAAGATTGGTTAGTGGTTACCTCGACCGTATTCCCTTAGGAGTCAAAGGGAACAACCTGAGCGATAACATGTAGAAAGACTTCCAACTCGAAATTCCTAAGCTAATTAAGCTAATTAAACTTAATTAACTATTTACAAGTTGCTATAAGAATAGAATTTGAGTTAAATGCTCAGTTTAATTCAAGGACAAATTAAACTGGAATTTCTTGTTGCCATTTCTTGACACTAATAGGGTATGTGCTTTGCTTGCATTTGTTTTGTTTAGTCAATTCACTGTGAAACTTGCCACATGTTCATCTCAAGAAACCAACTAGTAGAAGGCAACTGTTGGATAAAAAATATATGAAAGAAAGACATAAATCTCCTACACTAAATCACTAGTTATACTAGTAATGTCACTAGATGAGGCAATATCTCATTCAAGTTTGAAATTTGTTAACCATTGAAATGGATCAAACTTTTCCTCTAGATAAGGCACACTTGTGCACAAGGAAAGAGTCACACTAGGGGAGAGAGTATAAAGCACTAAACTCATTGTTGGATAATCATTAGTAAAAAAATCAACTATAGTTTAGAAATAACATTAATAAACACAAATAGTCAAAAAATAGAGTTCATAAAAAAGAAATGAAACAAAGGAGACAATAAAAAATAGATGCTCCTAAAAATAGGAAACCCTAATTTTTAGGGGGTAAATGAAATCACTGGAGAACAAACTTAGAGCAAAGAAAAAAATCCTTTGTTGGGATGTTTTCTCCACCAAACTAGGATTGTCTCTTAACAACTCAGACTTTATTTTTGCTAGGGATTTGATCAAAGTATTGAACATGTGAAATTATAGGAATGTAGTTTAGGGCCATTACTCCCTTTCATATTCATCTCTTAAGGAATAACTCATGTTCTCAATTTTGATTTGATATTGGAAAACTAGATTGTCAAAGAAATTTTATGTTTGGTTATCATAGTAAATCACAATGGGCTTCAACATCTCATCTCTAAACTCCTCTACCAATTTGTGAAACCAAAGAATTTCTTAACTAGTTGAAGACGCTGCCATATACCCCAATTTTGTTGAATAAAGGGAAATTGCTCTCTATTTCTTTCTAATCCAAGAAATCATCTTTGTGCCAAACTAAAATGCTTGTCGGAAGTGCTCTTCTATGTACCTATATCTCTTGTGCAATTTAAGTCAACAAAACAATGGGGTAGCAACCCACCATAATATACATATCACATGCCATAATGAATAGTACCCTTCAAATATTGTAGCATATTCATACCAACTTTTCAATGAGACTATCACGACTCTACCTTAAATTAACTCAATGTGTTAGCTACATATCTCTAGCATGATATTCACGAGGTACAACAAGGACTTTCAATTGACTATATAGAGTAGGATACCCCAAATTTGAATGCTCATCATAGTTTAATTTTAGAAATTTGAATCATCAGGGTGGACATGGTCTTGCTGTCCAATATTTGGAATCTTTTCAAAATCTCCAAAGTATGATTTTGCTGTCCAAGGAAGACTCCACTTGCAACTTGTGAAACTTCTAGTCCCCAACAATAATGTAGTAGAACAATTCCCTTCATATCAAACTCATTGTTGAATTCCTTCTTACACCAGGATATAAGCTATTTTGAATATCTTGAAATCATAAACTCATATACATATAACACCAATACAAACAAAGATCATATTTATCAAAAAATAAATAAATATTGTAAAATGCAAAAGTCTTGGAAAACCCAACTTGATCAAATACTCATTGGTCTTTGAATACACTGGTTGTGGTCCTTGCTTCAACCCAAAAAGTGATTTCAAATTGCAAATATGGGTCTCTTTTCAATGGATTTGAAAACTGGTGATTAAATAATACCTCTTTCAATCAATCATTCCATTCAAGAATGTTGTCTTCACACAAAAGCCACAATTATTATAATAGAGGTATTGATTTTTGTCGGAGAAAAATTATCATCATAGTCAACTCCCTCCTTTATCGATAATTATTTGGCAATCAACTTGAACTTGATGTTACAATGCTCCATTAGTTTCCTACTCAATCTTATAAAGTCGATTGGAATTAATCACTAATTTCCCAATAGGTCTTGAAACTATTTGCAAAACATCATTCTTGATGATGGTGTTGTGCTCCTTTGTCATGGAATCATGCCATACATGCTATGTTTCTGCATTGTAAAATCCATTTAGTTATGTCTAAGGAATAGAAGTCATCAATGCAACATAAGCATTTGCTTTTTTCCAATTGGATGATTCATGCAAAGTGCAGATTTCGATGTTCCAACTTGTTCTTGTGCATATTGCAATGTTTGGGTAAGCTATCTTGGATTTCTAATTGAAATAGAGGGAAATGGAGCCAATTTTATTTTCTTGTTTTATTGGATTTGAATTTGATTTCTCATTTAAATTTAGGTCTAAATCTAGAACTTCAAGTAGTTTCCTTCTTCAATCACTATAAAAGTCTCATGTGATGTTGATAACAACCCATCCTCATTAAAATTTAGTGCCTTACTTAGCATAATGTCATGCTTTGCTTGAATGTAGTTTTGGTAGCCTATGGAAGTCTCGCTGTAGCCAACGAAAATCCCCTTGATACTAGAGGGATTAAACTTAGTATGTTTATCATAAGGAACATAAATATAAATTAGACAACCAAACGAATGGAAATGAGATCCCTGTGGATTCTCACTAGTAAAATATTTTGTTTTGTGTTTTGTCCTTTAGAATTTTGTGTGGACATATGTTCAAGATGTAGACAACAATGTTACAAGTTACTTCTAAAAGACACATTGGCAAGTCCTATCATGAATATATACCTTTTTCACTAGAGGAATCAACAATTGGACCTATCTTGTACTTGCATGACACGGTGTCGTTTCTCACCACTACCATTATAACTCGTAAGTGATCCACGTGATGAGTTTTGAAATTGTGACTTTTTCCACAAAACTAAGTTGCTTTATATTTTATCAAACCACCCCTTTTCCACCTTAAATTACCATAAAACCTTGTACATAATTTCCAAGAAGCTAAAGATATGGATTTCTTATTAACTAGTTATCTTATTATCATTTTTAGACTAAAACTAAGGATGTTTAAGAGTCATTTTCATATATATATATTTTACATGTGTATGGAATAAAGGGGCTAAATCAAATGATTGCATAAGTACAACCATTTATTACCAGACGTCATGTGATCAACAACGTGGTGCTAGCTTAAGGAAGGAACATTTGGAATTTGGATAATTCAGAAGCGCCACATGAGGATAAACAATGTTGAGTTCAACATTTGTGAGAAACAAAGTACACATGGTCGCAACCACTAGCATATTGTTGTGAGAATCTTGTGTACAAATCTATTTCCAACAAGTTCGTTATGGTAGATTCAATTCAATTCCGAGGAAGGTGCTACATTGGTTGATGGATTGTTACGTTGCCAACTAAAGCATCTATGAGATGACTTTGCACGTAATAATCATTATGGTGCCAAGGGTAGAATAGTTATCCTTGATCGAAATTGATCTATTAAGATTCCTCTTTATTTAGACCTCTGATGTTACACATGAAAAACTATACCATTTGTTTTAGTTAGCATCCCGAGATTGCGAATGGTGTCTCGAACCGTTGTTGGGACTCAGATTCCCTTTTTCTTATATAAATATGTACTACAATAAGATGGTGATAGACAATGGAAGTGTGTGACTTGCTCTATAATTTTGATTTCCTTTAATAGAAGAATCTCCTACTTGTGGATGTTTTGGATTACTTGCTAAAGTTGTGTTGGTGACTTTATAAGTCTTCAAGCATAGGCCGAGCCTTGAGTTGATCCCGCTTGAGGTAAATCCTTCCGTTGCATTTATTTCATGTTCTTTTAGTATAGTGTAGTTTATTTTTTGTTTGCTTGAAAAATAGATAGTAATGGCCATGTTTAATTTATGCAATTATGTATTTTAATTTCCTTTCTAATGGTATGTTGGATTTCATTCTAAACAGTTTGTTGAATTTCCTTTATGCATTTATTTGGGCCATGTTTTGATTTTGATTTCATAAGATGATGATTTCATAGCTATGCTATGAAATCCAGCTAATGTGAAATCAGTGGCAACAACTACAAAATCATAGCTCTACAAAATTGGTTAATCTTAGTAGGAATCATGACACTGAGCTAAGAATTGCACTGTGATCTCAATATGTGAGGTTCCACGTAGCTAAAATGAAGTATTGAATTAGGCCCTATAAGTACTTGGGCTCTATATCATCAATAGGTTTTCCTCGAGTTCAGCTTGTCACATATAGAAGTTGTAGGAACTATGATGTTTGTGCATAGAACACTGAGAGTCTCACAATTCATTACACACTGGGTCGACGAATTAAATTATAAGTGAATATCAATACCTCCTCATATAGGAATCAAATATTGACATGGTCATTTTTGGTGTCATTTCTGGGAAGACACTCAAGAGTATTAGGTTTTCTACTTTAGGTGAAATAGGAATGATACTGGTAGTCTAAGTGATCAAAGGGAAAATGTCAATTATTCCATTTTAGTAACCTACATCTTGAATATCCTAAATTTATAGCATGATAGTTACATTAGAACACGATAGGTAGAAATAAGAAAAATCCACTAAAACCCCAACACGTTGTGTGGTAGGAGCCACTCAAACTAAGATTATGGCAAGTGAAAAGGGAAATCTTTTAAATGCCACTTTAGTTCAAAATACTACAGTGGGGCAACTATTAAAGGGAGAAGCACCAAGGAGGGAAGAAAATACATTGGAAGAGGAACTTGGAAGTTCTGAAGCCTTCCAGTAAGATTTAGAACCCTGCACCTTCAAGAAAAGAAAGGACAGGGGATGAAGAAGTAAATGGGACTAGACAATAGGGACTTATTAACTTTTAATTCCATGGTCCAAATGAAGAAAATTCCTCTTTCTGCCCTTCAAAATTTCATGGCCTGTCTAAGGAGGATTTGGACACTTTTCTGTTTGATTTTGATGTCCTTTGTTGTAGCTATGATTACTCTATGGATGCTCAAAAATTGAAATTATTTCCTGCAACTTTGAAGGATGCAACCCTCTGTTGGTTTATGGGACTTGGGGGAAAAACCATACGGACTTTGGATGATACAATTTTTTTTTTTTTGAAGCTATATCATGACTATTGACGTAAGGTTTGGGATATTAAAGAATACATTTTTAAATTTTCCCAAGCAGATGACGAAAGCTTGGTGGATTATGTGGAGAGGTTCCAATATAATCTACAAAGAAAGAACAAAATACTCTAGACCCAAAAGCTTTGTGTATCCATTTTATTAAAGGAATACGAGAGGACGGTATTGAAATATTAAACCTTATGAGGGCTAGAGATGTTTCTATATTTTCATATGAGGAGATCTGTGACCTCTGTAAGGGATATTCTAGAGGGAGATCAAAATATGGCAAAAGTTATCGGGATTTAATTTATAGGATTAATAGGTCAAGTGGGGCAAGGGTGACTAAAGCTGAGTTAGGGAACCCATTAGATAACTTAAAAACTGATATCATTAGCAAAATTAGCTCCTAATTACATACTCTGCAAGCTAAAAAGTAGGAGGAAGAGGCTGAGTTATCCTTAGTTATATTTTTCTCCAAATTTCAAAAGAAACATCCTCTTCAAGAATGTCCTTTGAACAATGTCAGGACATGTAATATTTTATTCTACTCAGGATTGTCATTCTCTACTAGGGCTTAAGACAATGCTTGAAGAGGCTAATGAGGAGACCAAGAAAATTTGCTTTGTGCATCAAAAGAAACCATGGACGCCTTCATCATCTAGACCTACATCTTCCAATCCTTCCTAATATTTTACTACATATTTTGGATGGCACCTTCCTATGCCATTACCACAGTGGTCCCCTTAGATGAAAAATCAAGTTTGGGTACTAGGATAGAGAGGGCCTCCCCCCTTTGGAAATATGGTGCCACAAGCTCTGCCTCTAAAACATCCGAAACAACTTAAAATACCTTCCAATTAAACTTCTCAAACTCTATAAAGACCTCACTTATCTACCTAACCTATAGCTAACTCAAACAATAAAGTAGTCCAACCCACCTGCAACGATGAACTACCTCTTTTTCCTACTTATACCCTTTCATCAATGGAATACAAAGATATTAATATGTGTTCTAGGAGGGTGATTCAAAACCAAAACCATCCTATAATCCAAGAGAAGGATGATGAGGATACCTCTCTAGAACCGTAATTTCTCTCCTCCAAATGTCAAGATACTTCGACAAAACAATCTCATAAAATTGAGCTAGACTTTGCTCATTATCTAGAAAGACCATGTCTTGAAAAACCCCATATGAAACCCGATTTTTTATTTTTTGGAGAAATAAGAAATGTATGTGTAAATATTCCACTATTTAAAGCCATTAAGGATGTCCCTATTTATGTAAAAGTAATCTGGGATATTTGTTTGAAAAATTTGGGAAGAAAAAAGAAATATCTTGTTGACGTGGCAAAATGTACCACCAATAGTTAAGGGTTCTCTCCTGTGTGAAGTCCAAATCAGATCTCACACCATTTGGGATATGAGCCCTATTAGCCCTGAGGTGTAGTGCTGCTATTTTGAAGGCTAAAGGAAGGAAATGGTACGTTTTGCTGTTGTGGAGAGGTTCCCACATGTTCCATCACCCCACTTTTCTCACTCATCCACTCCCATTTTCATTCACTCATGTCCTAACCCAACCCGCACATCATAAAAAAGCCCACTTTTGCCTTGGCCCTACATGAATTAACCCATTTTTTCCCCGAAAACCTTACCTTTCCACCCATATGCGCCACTTTGCACATTTCTCGAGGTCATCTTGTACCTTTGTGTCTCTCGCCGTCGATCTTCCCACTGATCGGATGGTCCGCACTTCACTCGATCGACGTTACATGCTCGATCAATCATCACCGTTAGATCGCTTCCACCAGATCTAACGGCTATCATGCATATCGCTCAGGCAACAAGCGAGAGGGATACCTACCTGATAAAAGCGGTTTCCTCTCTCTCCTCTGCTGCCACGTGGCACCTGATGAATGGAATCGGGTAGGCTCCGACATTTACCACTTACTGCCTGATGACCACTTGATAGAAACCATTTTCGCTTAGGTAAAAACCGTTCATGGGTGTTATCTTTCGAGTGCCTCCTTCGCCCGATAGCCATTTGATCTACTCATCTGAGATCTGACGACTCAAACTTATTCCGCTGCCACCACGTCTTCAGGCCTCCAATGATTGATCTCCTCTGTCCATCTCTCTTGATCCAACAACCTTTATTCATGATCACCTCAGTTCACCCTCTGCCACCCATCCAACAACCCACATGCCTCCATACCCCACTTCCCATTAGTCTCCCGGGGAGGAAAGTTGTTGACTCTGTCAGTGTTTTTGATAATCAGACATTTGATCTGAAATAACGAAATAGATGGCCGAAAGGGGAAAGAACAATAACACGATGGAACCAAACCAACAGAAATGGTCATGGAACGTAGCTAGCACGAGCGAGCCACCTGACAGTGCGACGAAATTACCAGAATTTGATTATCGTGTTTGTTAGAAATAGAGCCCTTTGAGCTCATGTTCGTCTAGTTATGGCATCAAGTAGTTAGAAGACAGAGTGGATAGATTAATACATCTTGAGCCTCAGAGAGCCCGAGAGCATTATAAAAATCCTATAAATAGCTGAAAGTTAGAAAAAACAAGGGTTCAACTTTTTGAGATATTAGACACTCTTTTCCTCTGAGCATTTCATCTTCATTCCAGTAATACAATTTTCTTTTGCTGTTACATGTTCAATTGCCATCTTCTCCTCTATTCTAAGCTTGAACATGAATAGGTTATTCATGTTTTCTTTTGTGTCTAATGCCAGATAACTATTATCTTATCTCTGCGTTGATAAATTAGAATTTCAAGCTTCATTTACTTTCTGTAGCTAGCCATTCATATGTGTTTATGTATGTATCTGCTGGTATAGTCAGGATTCTCTACCTTTTCATTGAATCTATGAGCATTAATGGTATAAAGCCTTGTCAAGCTGAGGGTGTTCATGCATGTCTTGAGTAAAATAGAGTTGAAATAGTCATCTGACTTGATCCAAACCCTAATCCATTCCAATAGTTCAGAGAACAATGTTGAAGATTTATATGTTACCAGGCATCTCTGAGCTACAACTTGGGAGAGTTTCTTGGAGTGATAACATAATTGGTGCCATTGCCAGGGAGAGAAGATTGAAGCTCAGCTTCCCTGGGGGACAACACAGATCCAACTTTGATGATAGACAAATCTTGGACACTATTTGGGTTGTAATAATCTATCTAGTGACTCTACTGGAGGACGAACCTCTTGGCAACTCCACTCCATAGTTCTGGCTCAGTTTGGGAGGCATACTCGGGGAAATACTCAGAAGCCATGAGTTGACTCAGTAAGTGACCCTGAAAAATTCATCAAAGAAATAAAGGCGTTGCAGAAAGGAGCATCAGGTTTAGGTAGGTCTAAAAAATATTCTATATCTCTTCAAGAAAATCTTATAATAGAACAAATACATGTTGACAGTATAGCATCTAATACTAGTAGTGAAGAAAAAATCTAAGAGATTCATTGACCTTTTTATTCTTTAGGTTCTTCTTTCATTGTAAGCCCAAAGGAAGCTTATCCTCCTATCCATTAGACTCCTCTAGTCCTAACATCCACTCCTAAACCCTCTGTCATTTAGACTTCCAGTACCTTTATAGCCACCACAACTATGGCAGGACCATAAGCACCTACCAAAATGGAAAGAATCATAGCTGCTAGGTGTGGACCTCTAGTACTGCCCACTCCTTTGAATGCCATGTCTACTGGAGAATATCAGAAGTATATGCCTAAGTTCATTGGGACTGAAGGTGTTACAACTGAGGAACATCTTGAATCATTTTATAGCTATGTTGATAACTTGGACATTAGTGAAGCTGATGTATGGATGAGAGTCTTTGTCCAAAGTCTAGATGGAGAGGCTAGAAAGTGGTTCAGAGAATTTACCCCAAGGTCTATAGCAGATATTGAGGCTTTAGATGATGTATTCCTAAAGCATTGGGGGGATAAGAAGGATCTACTCTACTACCACACCGAGTTTGGGAACTTAAAGAGGGAAAATGGTGAGTTGTTGTTTGATTTAATAAGAGGTTTAACCATATGTACAGAAAGATACTGGCTAAGTAAAACCCACCACTACCTTTGCTAAACTCACCTATGCCAGTGCCTTTGATTCTGACTTCTGTCTACTGTTGAGGGAGAGACGATGTGCTTCCTTAGCTGATATGCAGGATGCAGCCTTGGAAGTAGAATCAAACATCATGGCTGTAGAGAAGCTCAAGGGGAATGTTTATAGAAGGAGATAGAGGGGCGAACCTTCATCATCTTCAGATCCCAAGATAGATAAAATGACCAAGATGATAGAGTCATTAACCTCTGAAATCTCCAAATTAAAAGTTGAGCAACACCCTGGGAAAGGAAAAGTTCCTAATACCTTTGCCCCTAGAAGTCCAAATCCATATAGACAAGCTAATGAGCAGTTGCAAATTCTACAAAGAAGCAAAGATGCCAATAAAGACCAAAGGGTGAAGACCCCTTTCCAGAATGTAGTCATGGAAGAAGAACAGTCTGAAGAAGATGATGAGATCCATTGTCTATAAGACAAAGGTAGTGCCTCCTTTTTGAACTTAAGCTGCCTATGAAAAGTCATTATTCAATGATCAAATCAGCCAAGAGTGGGATGGTGTATCTATTCTGCAAACTGATGATCAACATAGATATGATCTGAAGTCAAAGATGAATAATTCCAAGGAAACTCCTATTCAGAGAGCTACTGTCCCTACAATACAACAAGCTAATAAGCAGAAATGATTGACAGTAGATCCCATCATCCTCAAAGCTCCAGCTCACCAGGTAAGAGGCTTTGACAAGTCTCCTTCTCCTTTCAGTTTTCAATTAGAAATTCAGAAGCTAAGAATACCTATACCTCTGATTGAACTAGTGAAGAATGAGTCCTTCAAAAGATCTATCCTCGAGGCACTTGAGCCTAAAGCTATCCAAGCCTCCACTCACTATGTAAATCTGCAAGATGACAAACCAGCTATTGTTCTCAGCCCAATGATTGAAAATTATGATGACAGCTCCCCATCATTCTATGTCTCTTTGACTATTCATGACAAAATCCTCCACAACTGTCTTCTGGACATAGGAGTCAGCCATAATCTAATGCCCAAGGCTATCATGGATGAGTTGGGTCTTGACATTACCAATCCTTATCATGACCTATTTTCTTTTGACTCTAGAAAAGTGAAATGTTTGGGATTAATCAAAGACCTAGCCATCACCTTGTCCCAGCTACCCATGAAGAGCATGATGATGGATATTGTGGTAACAGATGTACCCCCCAAGTTTGGCATGTTTCTTTCCAGATGTTGGATCAAGAGATTAGGTGGAACATTGCAAAATTATCATTCATATGCTATAGTCCTAGTTTTTGGAGGTGAAAGTAGGAGATTATACAGAGAAGCTCAGTTGGCTTATATCGTCAATGATGAAAGGAATCCCACTAATCATCCCATTTATGCTGTCGACACTGATTTTGGAGCCTATATTCTTTAGATTGAAGAATCCCAGTTCTCATCCGTGCAGCTTAGGAAGCTGGTTTTCCAGATCACAAAGGAAGAAGGCCCACAAATTTGGGACATATTCTTTGATGGAGCTTGCTCTAAGGAAGTTGCAGGGGCAGGTGTAGTCCTTGTGTCCCCCACACAAGAATGCATTCATTTATCTTTCAAGTTAACTTTTCAGGTTACAAATAACATAGTAGAGTACAGAGACTTGATATTGGGCTTAAATGCTGCTAAAGAAATGGGCATCAAAGGTCTAAAGGTGTTTGGAGATGTAAACCTTATCATTCAGCAGGTGAACAAAACTTTCCAAGCAAAGCATCCAAGGCTGAAAGGATACAGAGATGAGGTATGGAAACTCAAGGGTTCTTTTAATAGTTTTAGCATTTCTTACATCCCTAGAATGAAGAACCAACTTGCTGATTCCCTTGCTGTGTCTGCTAGCTCTTTTATTCCTCCTTTTCCTCCTAAATTAACCTATGAAGTTCAGGTGAAATATAGACCATCTCTACCTGACAATGTCAAAAACTTGAAAGTTTTTGAAGATGATGACAAAATTAATAGGTTTTTACAAGTCATTGACGATTTTTCTAAAATGCACATTGACCAAGAAAACGAAACCATTGAAGAATGCAACTAGTCCAAGCTAAAGGACGAGATTTGTCAAGACAAGATTGTTCAACTACCTAGTAACCATATACCTACAGGATTGGTGCCCCTAGAGAAACTGTTTGATCATAATGATGTACCTTATAAGCCCACCAAAGAAGAAAATGAGTCTACAGTTCATAGACATAATGTAGGGAGTCTAGCCGATCCAAAGTACATAAATCTGTCCACTCACTTGTCTGCTACCCAAAGTTCTGAGTACTGCACTCTGATGAAAAAATTTGCTGATATTTTTGCTTGGGAGTACAATGATCTTAAGACCTATGACACAAACATCATTTAACATAAGATTCTACTGGAAAAGAACACCATCCATTTTAAGAAGAAATTACCTATCAGCCCTCTCTTATTGCCTTTGATTGAAAAAGAAATCAAGAAGCTGTTGGATGCGAAGATCATAGTTCCCCTAAGGTATTCAAAGTGGATAGCTAACCTTGTGGTAGTGAGAAAGAAGAATGGATAAATCAGGCTTTGCGTTGACTTCAGGAATCTGAACAAATTCTCTAAAAAAGACAATTACCCCCTGCCTAAGATGGAACACGTGTTGCAAAAAGTTTCAGGGGCTAGAGTCATGTCTTTCTTAGATGGATTTTCAGGTTACAATCAGATTTCTATACACCCAACAGATCAGGAAAAGACTGCCTTCACTACTCCTTGGGGCACTTTCATGTACTCCAAGATGCCTTTTGGACTAATGAATACTTGGGATACTTTTCAGAGGGCCATGGACATAGCCTTTGTGGGAGAAAAGGACAAGTTTGTCCTTATTTACCTTGATGACATAACAGTGTTTTCCAGTAGTCACAAGGACCATTTGTAGCATTTGAAGAAGGTGTTTCTAAAGTACAGACAGTTTGGAATTTCTGTGAACCCAAAGAAGTTACAGTTTTCTCTAGAAGAAGGCAAACTTCTGGGACATATTGTTTCTGCTAAAGGTGTGAAGATCAATCCAACAAGGGTTCAAGAAATTCAAACATTGTCCATCCCAAGGTTAAAAAGAGACATTCAATCTTTCCTAGGTAAGATTAACTTTGTAAGGAGGTTCATTCCAAATTTTAGAGCTAGTGAAGCACAACACTTCCATGCTGAAGAAAGGATTAGAAATAAAATAAATAGATGCTGCAAGAAAATCTTTTGAAGCCATCAAACAAGCTATCATGGAAGCTCCCACTCTAATCAACCCTGATTACACCAAGGAGTTTTATATCTTCTCTTTTTCCTCTTATGATACACTTGCAACAGTTCTATTGCAGAAAAATGATGAAGGTTGTTATAGCTCCAAATCTCACTATTATGGTTTGTGATGCTGCACTCATGGCATAGGGCAACCCCTCCTTCTAGACCTGGTCCAAAATCTAAAAAACAGTGTTTTATTCCCTGTACGCGACATTGCCCTGAGTTAAATGCGTGTGTACGCGGGTTCATATATACCCAACCCGCGTAT
>APFE031458783.1:0-12207 GCA_000404065.3 Pinus taeda | reverse complement strand
CCCGACAGTTAACCCCGGAAGGGATAACGTCGCCATATAAGGAGCACCAACATTCCCAAGAGGAGGGAAATGACTAGGATTCCCGTCAGGAGGGGAACTTGGGTTGGTCAACCCTGGAAAAGTTGCCATAGAAAAAAGAATCCTACTCAAGCTAATGCACACAAGATCTAACCAGGTAATGTTATCTTGGCCGAATAAATTTTTAAGACATAGGAACTAAAATTGACCTTTTCATGTTTCAAGAGTCGAGAAAAATATGAAAAGATGACTCTAGTCTCCTTCGAATGTTTAATGAGCACGAAATGACAAGACGCTCACTGGCACCTTTTCTTTTAAGGAGTCTAGAAAGGATCAAAAATGACTGCTCTAGAGATTCTAGGCAAAGGGTTTACCAAGCAATCCGTAAAACTGCTTATACACCTTGGCAATCGTATGAGAACCAAGGACTTTCCGTACTGCATTCAATCTTCCCGAATGTTGTGTTCAGTGTGTTACGACTCACAAGGCGGTAGACTCGGCTTCCTATGGATCAAGGATGATAACCTAGTGGAGTCTCCCCATATACTCGACGGTACGTGGGAGCACAAGTCCGAACTAGACCACAGTTTAGTCACAAAAGGAGGAATCACCGAACCTTGAGTGAAAACAAAAGTGATTAGGTTTAACGACGCTGGAGCATGTCTCTAGCCTAGACCTCTAGATATTTGCGTTAAGTTCCAATGCGTTGTTAAGTTTATTCAGTTCATTTTATGGTTGATCTTGAGTTACGTTTCAGTTTTAGGCCCTACCGTGTGATCTCTCACAATTACTTAGATGCAAACTACATGCCAAAGAATACCATTTCATTCGATGAATTCTAACTATGAGAAGGTTAAGAATTTTCCGATCAAACAAAATGAACACAAGCAATCAAACAATCTAATGCAGCCAATGGCAAGGAAACGAAACTTTTCTTTTGAGAATACAAATCAATAAAGAGTTCTTTTTCCCTTTCAACTATTGAATGCAAAAGATATTAGTTTGATTTTTTCAATGGCACAAAGCACTTAAAATGAATTTTGAGAGACGGTAACACCGAGCAAAAGGAATAAAATCACTCAATGAAAACATGATAAAGTTCCCAAGACACCAAAATGGTTTTCCAAATCAAAGGAAAAACAAAGGCTTGTACGAGCTATGTGATCTAAGCCCAACAAGGCAAAAAGGAATTCAAGCAAGAAGGAAGCAAGTGTGAACTGATCGATCCAAACAATTGTGATTTATGCTTCGTAGTGAAGAAATCAAATCAACATAAAAAAGTGGTTCAATAATTGACACTAAAAATCAACCAGCAACAAGCAGTGAAAAAGCCTCAAGCAAATCAATAAGAGGGTTGTGGATGAACCTTGAATAGACAAGTAACCCAAGCAAATGGTTTCTCGATGAAATTTCTAAAGGGCTAGGTCACATGGTCTAAAAACACAAGACTCACTCGAATGAAATCAAAGAGAGAGTGCCCCTAACCAAAAGCAATCAAAACAAGCTAATGAGAGACAAGAAACAACAGGGGATAAGAAAGATTGATGAATTTAGGAGATAAAGTTATAAAAACAACTTTTCAGGAATCAGCGCAAGTTACACACTGAGAACCCGCGATGATCACTATGTCAGCGCAATTTTTACACAGACAACTCGAGATGTCAGCGCAAATTTTACACAGACAACCCGCGCTGATCGCAGAAAAACACAGTCGTCGTGGGTAAAAACCTAGCAAGTGGCGCTAACATCGCGACTATACACGTCTTTTCCGCGATGATCCGATTTACAGGATCGTCGCGACTGTTAGGCGTAATTACGCGATGAACAGGATGTTGCAAAAGGGTGAGCGCGATGACAGCATAACTGTTAAAATTAAATCCGCCATGGAGCTCAAAAATAGTGATAGGCAAATCAAAACTCCCAAATCAAAACGGCCAATCTTTCAATCAAACAGGGGCATTTCCCAGATCAACCCAGGAAATGCAAGAGACTGATAATTAATCCCCAAAACTTCAAAAAAATACCAAAACAAACCTCAAAGCAAGAATGAACAACAAGAGACACAGGCAACTTCCCCAGCGGAGTCGCCAAATTGTTCGAGAGGTAAATCCCCTCTACGGATAGAGGCGATCCCTACTAGCCCAGAACGGGTCTAGCAACAATCAATCAATGCTACTATGCAAGCTCCTAATTGCAATTAAAAGGTATGAAATGAACACCTACTTGGATTCCAGCTCTATCGTTTGATGAAGAGATGCTGCTCTCGCTCCTTTGCTCTGGTCAGTCACGATCCTCCACTATCCTCGTGGATGGACACCTGCACACGCAAAGAGAGAAACAAACACAAGCGTGAAATCTAATAAAAGCAATTATACATCAGTTAGAAAGGATGTAATTCACATTAACCATTACAAAGACAAATGAGAATGGAACCATAACAGTAGTCATCTATTTATTAATATTCAACAACAGAGAAAGGTACAACCAATGTTCTGACGTTGAGTCCTTCTCAAGAGGGTCCAACCAGCAAGTCTCATAAGCATTCACCCTTGGAGGTAGATCTCCCAAGACAAACAACTCTCTCTCTCCCACACAAGACAACAAGACTTCACAACCTTCCTTAAGCTCTCTAGCAATCCACACTTATCACACCAACTGCCTATTAGGAGCAGCACTAAAAACACTATGAATTCCACTCTGTCAAAAACTACTATTCCCCAAAAACTAGCTGCTCATGGCAATGGTAGAGGTTTAAGTAGGAGAAGGAGTCTCCATGAAAGGTGGGAGGATGAGCTTATCTCCAAGGAAGGTGACTCAAATGACGAAACAGACATGCCAGAGAAGGGAGGGCGACATTTACAAGGCCAACAACCAGGTCTAGAGTCATCTGGAAGGCCGACTGTTAGAACAAACTCACCCAAACTGGATCAGCGTGGGTCCATAACTGCACTAGTGCGCTGACATCGCAGCTCAATAACAAAGAAGTTTATGTTAGCGCGATCAGATATGAATAACAGACGCACTGGCTCATCAAATTCGACCAGCGCGTGAAACAGGTGTACTTCCGCGCTGGCAGCGCGTTCGGTCTGTTATGGAGCACCCATCAGCGTGGTTATTTTGACAAAAGTCGCGCTGATAACAAAAACTTTGCCAAAGTGGGTCATTTGGCAACATTAGAGAGCATGAGCATGATTAACTTGGACTCATGACAAAGTAGGAATACTGACAGGGAGACAGTGACAAATTACTGTGTAACAGATGCCCCCTAAAGCATGAACCCCGAGAGAGTGGGAGGGGTGAAATGCTTTACAAAACTGCTGAACCGGAACACCACCAGGAAGCACCTGCACGTATGTATAACTGATATCTTAATTACATGTAGTTTAGGCATGGGCGCAGCCATCCAAAAGACATACGAAGAAGGTCTGTGGTATGGACGCAGCCACCCAGCTGAAGAGATCATGATGATAAAAAGGTATGGTCGCAGCCATCCTAAAAGACTCAGGTATGGGCGCAGCCATCCATCAACGAGTCATGTAATAACAATCCACAAAATCGCAGCCTGGTTCGCAACAGACTAGAACCAGGGTCTTGCACTCCATCCAAACCCAAACGAAGTACAAGTCCAAGCATGTGAATACAGGAGTCGAAGTCGAACATGCTTGAACATTATCTGATTACCAGCCAATGATGAAAGTTGTTAACAGACACGAGAGGTGCCACCAATAATGACGATGGTCCTCAAGGTACTACAGGTACAATCCACAGCGTGCGAATGAATGAGCCGGTGTCGAACACCCGTAGAGTCATCCGATCGGAGGCCAATGATGAAAACCTCGCGCCGAACACGAAGAACCTGCCATTGAAGCATGCAAGCTCCAAGGTACCTGAGGGGAGTCTCTAGGTCACCTTCCTGGATAATGAGCTGAAGTCGACAGGAGGTGATCTTCGTCGAAGGTGGGCCATAATATTTCCCACATCATCGACACGAGATAGAAAGAGACAACATGTTTTGTGTGAGATATCGGAGGGAGGTTGAGTATTCTTGCAGAGGCCAACTTCTCTTGAACATATCAGCGGCACAACGACAGATTTGGCAGTATTTGAGGTCAAATGATCAGGGGTATTGATGACAAGACGATGAGCAGATGAATGGTCAAATAGGATAACCCAAACCCATGGAGGCAAATGTGAGATGAGATGAGATGTCCCCACCCAGACACGAATGCAAACAGTGCCATGTTCAAGAGCAACATACTGCCGATGACGACGATTATGATTCTTTATTTCCCCCACCATTTCTGGTGAGTACCCCGGTTATTTTTGGATGACAAGCTTGACGGGGATAGCATATGCTTGAGGAGCGTCATTTCGACGGAATCCGATGTCATTAAGTTTTAACGAGTCTGAAAAAGGAAGAACTCGGCGTCATTTCCTGTTTAGAGAGTCTGAAAAGACAGCAGAAAAGAAAACTCCAGGGGGGGCCTTTTTCGTAAAGTTGTGTCTCTTGAGCCCGAAAACGTATAAAATGATGCTCGAAAGAACGCCCGACCAGAATCATCGAGGGGTACTTTTCGTAAATAGTGACTTCGACCCGAAAAAGTAAAAAAGCGGTCAGAAGTACGTTGTTTTAGAGCTAATAACGAGTGTGAAACGACAAACACCCGGCGATCTTTGTTGATTTAAACGGTCGAAAAAAGGGCTTTAAAAGCGACCGCCTCTCGTTCCTTTTGACGAGCTGAAAGGGGGCTCGGCTATCTTTTCCATCTTTATGTCGGAAAAGAGCTTAAAGACGACATTTTTGGGACCAACTGTATATAGAACAATGGTGACCCCGCCGGTTTTGAGAACCTGCACAAGAAAACCACCTGTGTAAACCTGTTTGACATGTTTAAAAAACATAGTAAAAGATGCATAAAGGCATAACATAGTGACATTAGCACTAAATCCATGGTAAAAGCATGACAAAAACCCACTTTTATATAGTCAATTAAATTTTTTTTACCATAAATAGGGGGGTAAAAGACATTTTTTACCATTGTTACCATTTTGAGCCTTGGAGAACGTTGTGGAGCTGTGAAGTTGATGGAGCGAATTCCACCCCATGCGGACACCATTCATCTGGCAGCTTGTTCCAGGTAGGTTCCTCTCACCCTGCGCTTCGTTTTGAGTCCTTTTTTGAGCATTTCCACGGTGGGTGACATGGTCCTTCGCACCATACTCTTCATGGTGACCCGGGCAGTGGGGAGTTTGACCAATCACGAGGCCTCAAAGGCCCATCTACTATTAGCTCTCGAGTGTCTTCAGCCCACTGTATTCAACTGGGCAGCAGTGGTGACGGCCAGCATGAAGAGGCAATTGAGCAACTGTCGACGCGAAGAGTCGAAACAGTTCGTCTATGGGTCGCTCTTACTTCCGCTCATGTTTGAGCGGGTGCCGACCTTACAGCTGCAGGATATGGTTGTGGATCCACCCAGTGGTCCACGGGAGACGAGGGCCACTCGATGGGCCCGGGTCATGCCGCGTGGAGGTGGCGGCCGCTCAGTGTCATGGGGTGTTTTTTTTCCAAGAGTGGCTGGATCGCCAGGTCGTTTTCGTCGAGGACTGGCCATATGCCGGTATGGATTTCCAAGGTGATCTTGACATGCCACTACCTGCGGGAGAGCATTGGGATGATGGAGGTAAAACACTTGATCTCTTTTTAATTTTTTATCTTTTGTAATGTTTTTTAAATTTTTCATGTACATGTCCTGATAAACATTATGATATGTAGATGTGGGACCCACGAGACCCCTTGGTCTGGCTCCGGAGGCACGGAGAGAGGGACAAGGTGCTGGGGTCCTGGCCCTGGCTCCTCCAGTAGGCGACATGATGGAAACTGTGGTGCACAACCTCGAGGGGTTACTGGTGGGAGTGCCAGATTACCAGGGGATCGAGGAGGTCCCCATAGCTTCTCAGATTCACACAGTGGGGGTGGAATCCAGGATGCACCACCTTTTGAGGCGGGTGGCACGAGCAGTGACATGCTACAGAGAGCATAACCTTCCATAGTAGATGCCTAGGATTCATTTTTCACTGATGTTTTTGAGAGACATACGTCTCAGATGTACTGAGGACATCGGCTTTACTTTAGACATGTACACTTATTTTTTAGCGCCTTAGTGCGCCACACGATATATATATATATATATATACATGGTGTTTTTATTGTATCTTTATGCTTTTCATGTTTTGTTGATTTACATATTACGCAAATGTCTGTCCAATACATAATTAGCCAATGCATCGGTTACTACATTAAGTCTTCTTGGAATGTGATGATAAGTAATGTAATCAAAATCTCTTTCCAATAACTTAACACGTAAATACAACCTTAAAATATGATGATCTCTGACGGAATATCGTTCGTTGAGCTGGTGGACTACAAGCTGCGAATCTAAGTTTACAACCAATGAGCGGATTCTAAGGTTAATCGCCTTGGCTAATAATTCAATTATAGCACTATATTCAGCCACATTGTTTGTTGTACAACCCAGACACACTCCTTGAATATCTACTAACTCACCATGAGGATCGTAGATCACCCATGCCACAGATGACAAATTGTGAGTACTGCGGGAAGCACCATCAGCGAAACCAACGTAAGGTGATCCAGACATCTGTTCAAGAAGCAAAAAGACACAATAAGCAGCAATCACACCGACACACTAAGATACAAATTAAATAAACACGTACACATACACCACACTGTTAAAAAGCATATGCATGTAAAAAATAAACGAGAGAGTGCCTGGACTCAGGCATAATATTTCTTAAGATACAGCCCATTGCGGGGCCTGTCCAGGGGATTGCCTTTCATAATCCTATCAGCTCATAGGCACCTTTTTGTAAAGAACTCTTTTCACAATATAAGGGCCCATGCCACATTGGCTCGAGTTTTCCTGCTGCCCAGCTTTATCGTTAGCTTGGATCGTAGAGCAGTACTAGATCTCCCTCGATGAAATGAGCGGGAATTAACAGAGTTATCGAAGTGAGTTTTCACTCGCTTCTTTTGAGCTTCGATAGCTAGGGAGGCTAGACGACATGTCTCATCCAGTCGTTCCAAGTAAAGAAGCCACTCTTCTACAGGAGTAGTATCGGGGAGTAACTCGATGGCTAATTTGAGTGAAGGAATATCACACTCAATGGGAAGGGTTGCCTCCAGTCCATATACTAACTGAAAAGGGATGAAACCGGTGGCATCCTTCACGGAGGTCCGGTAGGCCCACAAAGCGGAGAACAACATCAAATTCCAACTAGACTTGTGCATGCCAAGAGTTTTTTTAAGCATTGTGACCAAGACGTTGTTCACGGCTTCCACTTGACCGTTCGCCTCAAGATAGTACGGAGTGGAACTATCATGCCTAAGTCCTAGTTGGGTTGTCAACTCGGCCATCATATGATTACGGAAATGTTTTCCGTGATCAGTGACAATGGCTTATGGAACCCCGAACCGAGAAATAACATGGTTGAATAGAAACTGCGCCGCGGTATGACCGTCTTCCGACAATGTGGGCATCGCCTCGGCCCATTTTGTAAAGTAATCTACAGCAACGATGATGTAACCATGCCCCCCGGTCGAGCGAGGGTTACATGTCACATAATCAATGCCCCATTTGGCAAAGGGGCCTACGGTCACAACGGGGTGCAGCGGGACAGCGGGCGCATGCATCTTCCGTTGGTAAATCTGACATTCGTGACAAGAACGGACGGCAAGAATGCAATCCTTGAAAATGGAAGGCCAGAAGTAGCCAGCACGGAGGATCTTCTGTGCGGTGGCATATCCAGACATGTCACCGCCACAAGCACCGGAGTGGCAGTCATTTAGAACTCTTTCGGCTTCTTCGAAGGTTAGGCATCGGCGAAGAACCGAATCAACACCAAGGCGGTACAGGGTGTCCCCAACTATGCGATATGGTTGAGCTTGGTGACGAATCCGTCGGCGAGCGTCTTTCAAGGTCTTGGGGTGGAAGGAGGACGTCTGCAAGTAGACAATGATGTCCCCATACCACGGATCGAGGGTGCTGATAAGGAAAAGAGTTTCATCTGGAATAGACTCCTCTATCTGCGAGGAAGTAGCGGCGGATGGCAAGGAGCACAAAAGTTCAGCGAACACGAGTGATTTCTTGGACTTGGCCGCAGTAAATTCCAAGTCAAACTCTTTTAGGATTACGATCCACTTTGAGTATTTTCCCCCCAGCAATTGTCGTGAAAGAATGTAGGTCATGGGGTTGCAATCTGAAATCACCGTCGTAGTACGCAACAGAATGTAGTGACGGAAGCGTTGGACGGTGCAGACAGCGGCAAGGGCCAACTTCTCGACATATGCATATCGAGTCTCCGTATCTAGTAAGTTGCGACTAAGATAATAAATGACATGTTCGATGCCATCATCGTCGTCTTCGACCAAAACCATACCGATAGTGGTATCGGCAGCGACCAAATAGAGTGTATAGTCACGATGATAATTTGGAGGCCGCAACAAAGGGGCGGAAACTAGGAGAGTTTTGAGACGAGCAAAAGACTCCTCATTTATGGCATCCCATCGGAATGGGGTGTCACGCTTAAGTAACCGGGTAAAACCATTTGCCACTTCGGCATAGTTTGGGATGAATCGTCTTAGAAAATTAGCTTTCCCCTGCAAGCTCTGCAATTGCCACAAAGTAGCAGGGGCAGGAAGATTCACAATTGCCTCGACTTTAAGGGGATCCAAACGGATGCCCTCTCGGGAGACGATAAACCCAAGAAGTCGACCAGATTCGACGCAGAAGACACATTTGTGCTGATTTAATCGGATATTATAGTGTCGACAACGAAGAAAAATCTCACGAAGATGCGATGGGTGGTCCGCGCGCTTAGCTGAATGAGCGGGAAGGTCATCCAGATAAGGTTTTACGATGTGCCTGATATCGTGGAAGGCATAAGACATCGCATGCTGAAAGGTAGCGCCGGCATTTTTAAGACCGAAGGGGAGCCTTTTGTAAGCAAAAGTGCCCCATGGACAGATGAAGGTCATCTTGTGTTGATCAGCCGAGGCGATATTAATCTTGTTGTAACCAGAGAAGCCATCCATAAAAGAATATATTTCGCTGCCCGCACACTCGTCAATGAGTTGATCAATGAATGGCGTGGGGTAGTTGCCTTTTGGGCAAGCTCTATTAATGTCGCGGTAATCAACACAGACGTGAATGGTACCCTGTTTTTAATCGACAGGGACAATATTTGAGACCCATTCTGTCAGTGGGATGGGATAAATGAATCCAGCTTTAAGAAGTTTTTCAACCTCTGCTTTGATAGCTTCCGCCTTGCGGGGGTGCACGGGGCGCAAACACTGACAAACAGGTTTGGCTCCGGGATATGTCGGTATCTCGTGCACTACTATGGGTGTATTAATACTGGGCATTTCTTCATAGGACCATGCAAAGACATCGCGAAATTCGCGGAAGAGTGCGATATAAATCTGTTTCTCCTCAGGAGTGCAGGTGACTCCTATATAAATGTTCTCGACAATCCCTGGCTTAACAGAGATGTCGATAGGTTGCGTCTGTGTGATGTTCCCTAGATTCCCTTCGGATGATGTGTGATAGATTTGAATGGGCGTCTAAAGAGGTTGAGAAGGGAGACATGGAGCAAACTGCTCGAGACAAAGCAGTGTTTCCCAAAAGGTAGGGAGAAAGGAGGAACGGTGGTGAAGAGGAAACCACGGACGTTCGTCCAGAGATATAGTCTCTATGATAGCCTCATCGGAAGGAAATATTTCCTTCAATGGATCCGAGGAGGTGTATTCTCCTAACCAGGGGGGAAATCATCTGAGTCAAGAGCCCCACTCGTGACGGTGGGTTGATCATGAGAGGCCGATGCAGCAACAATTTCGATGTAGTTGAGCTCGGCTGGACTCAACGGCATCTCCTCACCCCAAGGTTCTATCTGGTCGATGGAAGGGAGGATCCAAGGATCAGAATGAACCAAGATCATGGAGATCGAGGTGAGGTTGGGAGGTGGGAGGGATAAAACACCCATAAGGGCGGGTTCTTTGAAGAGCCCGGCTCCCACACTCTCAAACGGAACGGAGGTATGCTCAACGAATGGTACGTTTCCCTCAGAAGAGGAAGCGAAGAACGAAAGCTGGTCGACCGTGACAATTTTCCCCTGATGGGGGAAATGAATGACACGGAAGAGGGATGAAGCCACGGCACGCATGGTGTACGTCCAACTCCGGCCCAGAAGGAGGTTATATGTGAGATTTGCGTCAACAACCTCAACTTCTACTTCCACAGTCTTCCCTTCTAAGGTGATTGGTAGTCGTTGAAGAATACCATAAGGTCGAGATTCCCTCCCGTCGAATGCTTCCAAGGTCGTTGGGGACTGACTCAGAGTCCGAGACCCGATTGCTTTCCAACATGCAATAGACATAATGCAGGTTGATGCGCCCTCATCAATGACTGTACGATGGATCGTTTTGGAATTGATGACGACTTGAATGAGGAAAGCGATCTGATGAGGCAGTCGAGGAACATGGCTCTCGAGGTCAAAGGTAATCAAATCCGAGTCCGCTGGGTCGATGCCACCGATGGCCGATAGCAGGGACTTCCCTTGGGGGGGGCAACTCTGAAGGACCTCTAAGGCGGACATCGTCGACGGAGCCTGCGCTAAGTCCTCTACGATTCTATAGTTCTGGGCAGCACAAGCATTCGGATTATAAGAAGACCTTCTGAGTACCCCTTTGGGAGGGGGTCGGATTGTCGTCTCAGTACTTGGTCTCTTGATATGGAGGGGACCAGAGCTGGATGAAGGAGCACTTGAGGGAACCTCTGGCTCCTTCCCGGCGGACGACGGATACTCCTTTGCTCAAGTTGTTATATGAACAGTGTTGGAGAGGTAAATCCCCTCTACGGATAGAGGCAATCCCTACTAGCCCAAAGGGGGTCTAGCAACAATCAAACAATGCTACACTACAGGTTCCTAGTTGTAATTAACAAGTGGGTAAAAGAAACCTACTTGGATTCCAACGCTATGTTTGTTGAAAAGATGATCTTCTCACTCCTTCGCTCCAGCCGATCACAGTCCTCCACTATCCTCGCGGACGGACACCTGCACAAGCAAAGAGAGAGCAAACACAAGCGTAAAATCTACTAAAAACAACTATGTATCAGTCAAGAAGGATACAATTTACATTAATCATTCATAGGACAAATGGAAATGGAACCATAAGACTAGTCATCTATCTTTATTAATCAGAAAATAGAGTAAGGTACAACCGAAGTCCTGACGCTGAGTCCTTCTCTAGAAGGTCTAGCCAGCATGTCTTCCAAGCATTCACCTTTGAAGCAAATCTCCCAAGTCAAAGAGGTCTCTCTCTCACATACAAGGCAACAAGCTCATAACCTTCCTCAAGCTCAAAAGAAATCCTCACAAAACACACCAAATGCCTACAAAGAGCAGCACTAATGCACTAAGAATTCCTCAATCAAAGTCTATATGTTCCAAACTAGCTGCTCATGGGCAATGGAGGAGGCTTATAAAGGAGAAGGAGTCTCCATGAATAAGTAAAGGATGAGCTTTCCCCCAAGATAAGTGGATGATCAGTCGAAAAAACATGCCAGAGAAAGGATGGTGACCTCAACAATGCTAACAACCAAGTCTGGAGTCATCTTGAAGGTTGGCTGTTAGAACAAATTCGCCTAAACAGGATCAGCGCGGGTGCAAAACTGGGCTGGCGCGCTGGCATCGCAGATCGACTATAGAGGAGGTCTAGTCAGCGCTCAAGGACACGAGCGGAGGGTGCGTTGTTCATAAAATCGGACCAGCGCGGAAAACACGTGTGCTTCCGCGCTGGCAGCGCATCAGATACACTAGCCTCCGCTGGTCAGCGCGGGTATTTAATGAACAGTCGCGATGATTCAATTAACTTAGGCAAAGAGGGTTTTTAGCCATTTCAGGGAGCATGAGCTTAGGTGAATGTGGTTTTATAGCACAGTAGGGAGACTGACATGATGGCAGTGACATTTTACTGTGTAACAGATGCCCCCTAAAGCATGAAGCCCGAGAGAGTAGGAGGGGTGAAATGCTTTACAAGACTGCTGGACTGGAGCACCACCAGGGAGAACCTGCAGGCAGATACAACTGACATTTCAATTACATGTAGTCTAG
>APFE031458777.1:7593-17700 GCA_000404065.3 Pinus taeda | reverse complement strand
ATTCAGATTGCACAGTGGTTTAGTGATTTGTGAAAATTTGACCAAATTCATAAATTTGGAGGCAATAATTCAAATTAGTAAATTTGGAGGAAATAATTTAGAATCATTATACTCTCTATTTTGCATAAATAGATTTTATTTTTCTTTTACTCAAATTGTGGAGATATTGTGGTCACACAAGGAAGGTGCAAGAGAATGTAAAATTTTAAAATTTGAATTTTGGAAATTTTTTGTGTATTTCTTATTTATTTTTTTAAGTTTTTGACTATTAAAGAGTGCTTTATTTTTTATTTATTTATTTTCAAGCTCATTGTCATTTAAGCAAGGATATTTTTTTAGGAAAGATAAAAAGGAAATGGGTTTGAAAGGTTGTACTCTTTGAGGATCGAATAGTTCTAATGGTCATTCATTGAGAAATGAAAACAAATTTATCACAGTAAATGACGATTATTAAAACCCAACCCATTATTCGTTACCTCACCTAATTTTACATCTAATTATTTTAAACTATAATCTTGAAGGATTGCAATGTCTAACAATCTCCCCTTTAATTTGAAGGAGTTTTTGTTAGCCCAAGCATCATTTTGAACTTTTCGAATTTTTCTCTTCCTAGAGCTTTGGTGAAGATGTCTACAATTTGCTTAGTCGTAGAACAATGTATTGGATGAATAGTTTTGGCCTCTACATGATATTGAATCAAATGATATTTCATATTGATGTGCTTGGTTCGATCAAAATCTTGGGTTCTTGGCCATCTTGATTGTAGAAGTATTATCTAAACGTAAAGGAGTTGCGTTCACTTGTTTCTCTTGCAAGCCTTAAATTATTTTCCTGAGCTATGCAATTTCCTTTGTCTCTTCTGCGAATGCCACATATTCTGCTTTTTTTTTAATCTATTGAAACTGATTGTTTGCGTGACCTCTAGGAGACCACGAGGGCTTCATTTGGGGAGAAATACCATACCACGTTCATTCATAATGGGGTTATATAATGTGATTTATAGATGTGTTTTTCAATATGTAATCAAATTAGGGGTATGGTTTAGTATGCAACAAGCACCTTCGCATTGTGATTGCTATTACTGTGATGAGTATTATTGCTACTAGCCCCATGTTGTGGCTGCCCTCTTCCTCCCATAGGAAAAAGCATCACTGGATACCTCGAACAAGACAGGTTCCGAGAACAACGACTTATAACTAAAGCATTGCCCCAAGCACTGCCCCACTTAGCTCATTCAGGTGTTTCTTCAAACATTTTGCAAGCAACCAAAGAACTTGCAAGTTTGGGAAGTAACTGGGCAGATTGGACAACTACATTGTAGTAGCTCCCATACCTCGAGCAACCAACTCAATCCAAGAAACGATTTTTTTACAATTAGTACATAGGGTTTTAACTCCCTAAAGATTCACTCAAGCAACATACTCTACACTACAATGTCATCAATTGTTCTAATATCAAAGTAAGGCTAATACTTTTGTAATTATAAGGTATTTGGCTTACAACACCACCTTCATCTCAAAATAAAATGCCAAGCTTAGTACCCCACTATGACTAAGTACACTATATCTTCTTCTATCCACTTAGACAATACTTGAGAGGTCTTTAACTACTCCAATTACCATCATGGCTTAGTGAAACTAGAGTAGCTGCAAAAGATTCAAAATTTATAATAGAGAATTAACCAACCATAAGCCACTTAACAAAAAAAAAAAGAGTACATAAGAGTTTATTTCTTTAGAGAGATACACAAATTATCCATAAAAGCAGGTGCAAAGAATATATGAGATGACTCATTAGCCTTGTGTACTTAGCCTTACATAAATCCACATATTCAACCTTCTACATGTTTACTTCTACAAATTCATATTTTTTCAAGTTTTGTTGAGCTTCTCTCTGTGCCAAAACTTAGTAAAAGACGATACACAAAAATGCCTTGGTCATGCCTTCCAACCCATCCTTGAGTTGGGTTCTATGCTTCATATATGTCCTCCTCTTATGACCAATATTTGAATTGCATGGCACATATCAAACTTTCACCTAGTAAGTATGGCTTGTACCTATGATAACTCCCCTTATCTAAATATTGGATTATGATGATCACAAGTAGGTAACTTTCTTTATGAAGCCTTTACATGTGTAACTCTATTATGGTAGGACTAGCATACATAGGTAGATCTCTAATATCCCTGTGGATTTTTTATTACAATTGCACATGACGATAACTAGAATAACCATGGGGAAATATATACACCTGCAACATAGCTACTTTAGGCAATCATAACCCTCATCTTAGCCACATTAATAGATACTCTTCCCAAAATATGTTTGATATCTCCTCCCAATTGTAGTTTTCAACTAAAAGGATCCATCAAAGCTTATCTCAGTTTCATGTTGGCCTTCTCAATTCTAAATGTACAACTACCTTAAAAATGGTGATGTTGAAAAATTGGACCAAAATTATAGGAAATACTAGTGGCCAAATCCTTCACTTACTTTACCTTCATTGTCCATACCTAACTAATGAGAGCACAAGAACACCTACTTCTCTAAAAGCACCTATAATAATTTTGTGGGTTTAGCTAAGTACCCTTTGGTTAGTGTTTACACATCAGTCTAGATACTAAAATGATGTGCCTACAATCATAATCCACTAGGTGTATTTTCTCTTAAAAAAATATGAAAATATAGATGTCCCTTTTATGGCCAATTTCCACCAAAATGGTTCCTCCTTGGTCTGGTTGCGTGAAGATGAGTGCAAACCAGCTTCTTGTCATGGTAATAATCGCCAGCAGCTGGTCTAATAAATGTCCCCAAATTTCCACAGTCCAATGCTTCAATCGCCCAGGGGTATAATTTCGACCACGAACCCTTCCAACAAGCACAATACTCTCAGTAAATGCATCTTGGGCCATACTGATACCTTCTTCGAATACCAACAGATGCCCCTTCTCATGTACCTTGGTGCATTTTATTTTTTTCTTCCCCCCCGTTCTTTGTGCGTGGTCTATCGGGTGTTGTTCGTCCTCTGTTGACTCATACTCATCCAAATTCAATGCTCTAATATCCTCAATACCAAGTTCCTGACGAGTGATGCCATCAAAACGTCCTGAAGTGCGAGCCGCAGGAGCAGGTCGCTAGCCTTGGGGGTCTGCTCCTGATGAGCATAGTACATTATTCCCAGTATTTACGACGCCATATGTATCAATCCCATGAGTGCTCGTGCCCCCAACCGCCACATAAGACGCCCCTTGTACATTTGTCGCGAGACCCTGTTGTTCGAGTTCCAAGTACTGTAACTCCGATGGTGATGGGATATTTAGGACCGGTTGAGCCTGGTCCTCCTGTAGTTGAAGAAAGTTCAGATTTATCCTCGAGCTCGGGTGGGAAAACCCTAGGGCATTTAGGGAAACCTTCACATCATCCATCTATGAGGTAAATGCATTGACTTGGACTTCTGGTTCATGGTGTATCACCGGTGAAACCCCAGTTTGGTGTTGATGTGGCCCCTCAACCCAAATTTGGGAAGCCTCCATAGAATGAGAAGAATAATCCACAAGTTCATCGTCGATACAAAATGATATTCACATGTACTTCGTTATACTATCCCTATGTGATGTTGTTCACGACACCCTCTGAGAGACATTGGCCCAATTGAACAAAACATTCACCTCCACCGTTTGATCCCCTTACTAGTTGATCGAGAAAACCCACAAGACCATAAGCTGCCAAACCGCCGCAGATAAATATAAACCAGGTGCACTGACCCTTGTTGGCTACTGTTGTGACCATTCCCTCATGCTGTTATCACTCCCGGGTGCAGGTGAAAACCCATCTTCACACCAGAAAAAACCCTAGGGTTAGACTGCCATGGAAATTCCTCTTGGATTCTTCCATATGATCTTCTCTAGACAAATTCCTTATTTCCATTTGATTTCTGTTCTATCTGCAATTTCTTATCTAATATTGGAGCATCTCCATAGATTAGTTAGCCTTACTAAACCAAACATTTTATTAGGAATAATCATTAATCTTATAACATCACTACTTCACTTCACTTTTTAACCACACACAACTTATTTTTATGTCACCATAATTCACCTTTCATGTAACATGATTACATTGAAAAATCATCCAAAATCCCCTCAAATAAATTTTCGTGCATACAAGCGTCATATGATTAATAATTCTTTACCATAAGCAATACCTCCCTATTAAGCCAAAGAAAACACTTACACATTTTATTTAATGGAATTTAATTTCAATTGAAAAACACAAAATCATTTCATTTAAGTTCCATTCAAAGTTTCACGGCATTTCTACTTTTCAAATATCAAAATTTGTTCATTTCCCTTGCGTTCCAGGGTTTTTCAAATATCAAAATTTGTTCATTTCCCTCGCGTTCCAGGGAGGAAGGTCGCCATATCATCCCATTTTGTTTCTCAAATATCAAAATCTATTCATTTTTCTCATGTTGCAGGTTTTTTCCAGGGAAGAAAGAGGAAGGTCACGGCCATGTTGTCGCAGGTTTTATTTGATACATTTGTTTGAATACAAGAAATTGGATTCTAGGTTCCTCCAATCGTGGTGGTTTCATTCTATGAAGGGATCTGCACAAGGTTGCCCACACTCCTGTGCGATGGCCCATCACCAAGCCTCCATCACTCTTTGCAACTTTAAAACACTTCTAGACAAGTGCAAGAGGCACTCAAGAGGTTGTATGTGCAAGATTCCACAGAGGAAGATGGAGCCGAAGGTATGGGTTATGTGCCAAAGAAGACGACAGTTGTCTTTCCGACCCTGAAATCAATGAAGAAATTAAGCAGAAAAGAGAGAAAAAATGCGTTGATTAAGACAAGGAAATAAAATGTCCCAAGACTGTAGGAGGTCACCATATAGATGCTCTGCCACAGGTGGATTGTGATGATCCAGTCGTCCCTATAAATTTCAGAGACACAAAAAAGGCCTCGGATTTGCCTGTACCATAGGGTTCCGAGAGTTCCGGAGCAATGAACTCAGATGCCAAGGAAATGTATGTGAACTGAGACAAGCAGGATCGAGGCTCTGTGCTAGAGGAGAGGTTTCCAGAGGATACTAAACCCACTCAAGAGGTAGGTAACTACATTTTATTTTTATTGTTTAATTATAAGAATTAATGCAAGAAACTTGTCCATGAGTGACTTCCGTTGGTTTAGGTGATAAGTCTGGATGGTAATTTTTCTACCAAAATCGCCCAGTGCTTTCCTATTATGCCATTTAGGTGGCATGGACAACAGTGATAGTGAAGCCTGGTGGTTGGGTTAAACTCTGCTGACCTCACTAGTGAAACAATGCCTTATTGGTGGCTTATGTAGAGATTTTCACTTTTGAAATAACTAATAGCTTGCCATATGTCATTCAATAGAACGGTTTCGGTTGGAGGTCGATATTCCCAAGTAAATTTTTGTTAAAACTATGATGGGCAATGAATGGAAGATTAGATCTAACCCTGACCGATGGACTTCTCTACCCTGTGCTACATACCCATTTGATGATAGGCAACATTGTTCAGATCAATGTCAGTAGAGGCGTGACTAGTATACCTCTTTTCCATTCAGTTCTTTTTCCTATTATCATTTCCATTCCTCTGTTGGGATTACACTTCTACAACACCACCAGTTTTGAAGTGCATGATATATTCAGGGAGATGGGTGGGTTCAAGTTGCTTATCCGTCAAAATTCTATAGTCACGATTTTAGTTTAGTTTTGTTTCTGGTTATGTTTATGTTTCCTATTTCTAGTAAAGTAGGTTTTGTATCTCCAAAACTCAATTTTATAGTGGTAATGTACGCTGTCACGGAGGTGATTTACGCTTATTATTCTCCAGAAACCTTGAGTCCTATTTCTTGTTCTATTCACCATGTAGTCATGTCTCTTGTTTTGTTTATGTTTTACCCTTTTTGGTAAAATACGCTTGGACTGTGGATTGATGTTTTAATAATGCCATAACAAATTTCCTGTAAATATAAGGCAAAGTAATGCACAGGACTTGAGTAGGTCATGAAATGTTCAAATAGAAAAATCGTCTTTGACGTTGGTGTAGCCGTAATCGTTTTGGGTCAAAATCCAAATATTTTGATTCGATTTTTCTTAAAATTATGTTATGAACTTTTTTTTTACTATTTTACATATATGGAAAAACATCAACCCTGCCGAGTAAGTTCATGCAGGTTCTCTACTTTACAATCTATTCTTGCTCGCTTGACCTAATAATATTTTTCTTATAATTATAAAACCTTAATCTTTGTGTTTTTAAAAAAGGCTATATCTTACTTCTAGTTTCGTGGATCTGTGAATATCTGAATCCACAATATTTTTGAATTATTGAGAGGCACATTGTTCCTCAAATTCCCAATTTTATAAGGATTGTTTGCTTTTGGATATGGGTGTGGATTTGTATAGATATTTCTAAAATGTGGGCTCTTTATGATTGATAACAGGAAAACAATAGATGCTCTAAGGAAGCAGGCAAACAAGTTGATAGAGCAGGTTGCGAAACAACAGCAGGTATTGCGTTGTAGTCATTTTAATTTTATGTTTTTCAAATTTTAACTAGGAAGGAAACAAAAATGGATGCATATGCCACTATTCCTTCATACTAGCAGGAATTTAATCCTTTTGTAATTATAAAGCTTGTAGGTAATGGAGTTGGGGCCCCCAGATAATCACATTGTGATTGTGTGAGGGATTTAGATTAGTTATGGGTTCTTGCCAATACATCAACGTGTTGCATTTGCCTTTAAACCATACCCACTTCACTTTGTATGTTAAAACTTGAGATTGAGTTATGACCATAGAGTTCCTTCCTGGTCTGCCTATTATGGATATGGATCATTATCATTTGGTAGTTGGCAGCTTCTTTATGATCAGTGCAAAGTACGTCGTGTTTACTAAGACTTTTAGGGAAGACCACCAATTACGTGTAACTAGCACTAGTAGTTGTGACACATCCATTGATTGCTGATGTAGACAACTCTTTTTATAGTGAGCCTTGATCAGGGGTGATGCCAGCGTAACTTCTATACAATGGGATGATAGCAATGTTCAATGTCTCTCCTTAAAGAAATGGGGGATTTGAGGATAATAATTGATGCAAAGGAACTTTACGTAAGTGCATGGAGAGCTATTCGTATTAGAGTCTATGCCATCCAGGCGATGTATGATTCAGTGTAATTTGCACCAATGATCTCTATTTATTATTTACCAATCATTTTATTGACTACTAGTCTGATAGGTCTCTTTGCCTGATGAAATTGATGTTGTATTGAGTTTTGGAGCCATTGAGTAAAAAATGGGCATTCTGCCCCTTGTCTTTTAGCAAGACTTTCCCTTGTAATGTGAACATCACTGACTAAGAACCTGCCAGTTTCAATATTTCTTTGCCCGTTAGCTATATTCAAATTCCAGAGGACGTCTATCTTGAATAGGCAGAGTCTATCTCGTTGATGACTGTCGGGTGAGTATGCTTATCTTCCTTTACATCGTGTCTACTGGATGACATGAGAATGGCCTCCTTTTGAATATTGCAATTAATTTTTTCGTTAATATTTTCTTTTTTATAACTTGCAAGACGCCAGAGCAAGATTGTTTAGGTTACTTCAATAAAAAAAATTCTGATACTAAAAATCCTTTGCTATGGTCTGTAAGTTGATTTGCCAGTGGCCATATGATTGTTTCTCTCTCTCTAATATCTGGCTATGTAGTGCACATTGCACTCTCGGTGGGAAGTTGCCATACGTAATTTATTGTTTTCATTAATTAAACTTTCCTTTTTCCCTGGAAAAAATCTTAATTTCTATTCAATAGAAAGAACGGAAATACATTATTTATATGATTTTGGCACGAGTACATAATGAGATGAAATATAAGGCCTTTCATGTTTTAATATTCGAAAAAAAGAACCTTAACTAAACACAAAACATGAGTCAATTGGGGTTATTTTGGGTGGTTCAGTGGATTTGATCTGGTAATGGTGGCGCACTGTTCTGGTGGAAAAGAAAGAACAGAAAAAATGGAAAAAGATTTTATTAGAAGGTGAATTTGGTCATTATAAAATAATCACCATCCCTTATTTCCAGTCTGTGATTGAAGCGTTTCCTTCTTGATTATCTGCTCTTTATGGGCGTACCAAGTTTTGCAAAGTGGCAGGGGAGTTCAATGGATGAAATAGAAGCATCGAGGCTTTTGAATTCCTTATGTGTTTGAATGATTTACTTCCTGCATGACCTTTTATTCATTCATATCCTTTCTGGCCTTCGCTTGTCTCCAAGAGAACTGAGCGGATTTGATGTCGCTGGAGATTGTGAATTGCCTTTAGGCTTTTGTTGTGATCGATTTGCTGTGATCGAAACATAAATGTTAGTTATCCATTTAATCATTTTAAATTATTGACGGATCCCCTTCAAAGCTTACATTGCATTATTGGCTCTTGGGGGATCTCAGCCGGAAGGTCTGACTAATATTAAGGTCTTGATTTGAAACCAGCATTTAGTTGTGTTTACCCACTTGATCATGTTTGACAGTCGATCTGTGAATATCTCAATCCACAATATTTTTGAATTATTGAGAGGCACATTGTTCCTCAAATTCCCAATTTTTTAAGGATTGTTTGGTCTTGGATATGGATGTGGATTTGTATAGAGATTTCTGAAATGTGGGTTCTTTATGATTGATAACAGGAAAACAATGGATGCTCTGAGAAAGCAGGCAAACAAGTTGATAGAGCAAGTTGCGAAACGGCAGCAGGTATTGCATTGTAGTCATTTTAATTTTATGTTTTTCAAATTTGAACTAGGAAGGAAACAACAATGGATGCATATGCCACTGTTCCTTCATACTAGCGGGAATTTAATCCTTTTGTAATTATAAGGCTCGTAGGTTAGATTCTAGAGACGGTTCAGTTAGTCAACGTTGGTAATGGAGCTAGGGCTCCCGGATAATCACATTGTGATTGTGTGAGGGATTTAGATTAGTTATGGGTTCTTGCCAAGACATCAACGTGTTGCATTTGCCTTTAAACCATAACCACTTCACTTTGTATGTTAAAACTTGAGATTGAGTTATGACCATAGAGTTCCTTCCTGCTCTGCCTATTATGGAAATGGATCATGATCATTTGGTAGTTGGCAGCTACTCTATGATCAGTGAAAAGTACGTCGTGTTGTGGGGTAATGTGGCCTCTAGATTGGCAGCCTACTAAGACTTGCAGGGAATACCACCAATTATGTGTAACTAGCACTAGTAGTTGTGACACATCCATTGATTTTTGATGTAGACAACTCTTTTTACAGTGAGGCTTGATCAGGGGTGATGCCAGTGTAACTTCTATACAATGGGATGATAGCAATGTTCAATGTCTCTCCTCAAAGAAATACTGTAGGTTGACCATACCAATGAAGTTGTGTGCACGAATCAAGTTGCCCATGAAGCAGAACAAAATGCCAGTCCTGCACCAACCTTCAGCATGATCTATAAAATCTACAATCCCTTAAAAGATGCTTCAAGGATTTTGAACAAGGACAGAAGGGGCATAAACTATCTGACTGCTTCCTTTTAGCATGGCAAACTTTTGGAGGGAAGCCCTTGAACTAACAAAGAGCCAGACCTTGTAGCTCAAATGGAAGACCATACACTGTGACTGACAGTCCATCGAGAATCCAGGTTGAATACCTCATACCATATGAGGGAAAAATCTCTACAAAAAAGGCCATTTTGGCCTTTAACCCACTTGGTAGGTCAAGTCAGGCCTAGACATCCTACCTGTATATGTGGAAGCTATCCACCAAGATGCCAATTGACTGACGATGGCCTGAAACCTCTGAAAGCATCAATGATGAAGCCAATCAATGGGTCTATTCAAGTCTGCTTTCAACGATGAAGCCAATCAATGGGTCTCTATTCGAGGCTATGGCCTAATAGGTATAAAAAGCGAAGTATGGGGTACAATGTAATTAGGTAAATGTTTAATAATATTAATGGTGTAAAATGTAATTAATTTAATTACATTTTTTTCATTATTTTTGGGTGAAATGTTTGATATATTATATTATAATTTTGGTTACTTAAAATAAA
>APFE031458775.1:0-19863 GCA_000404065.3 Pinus taeda | reverse complement strand
AGAAAATGTTAAAAGAGAAATAGAGAAGAAGATGAATAGAAATACTGAAGAAATGCAAAAATCCTTCAAGGAAGAAGTAAAAAAACTGAAAAAATAAAATAAAATAAAAAAAATATTTTATTAAAGGATCTTCCTAAGAGAGATGTGGACATATAAGGAAATCATGAACATAAGGAGAAGCATGAAGTTGAGAATTAATTTCATATGAGGATTATGTTATCATAATTGGAGGGCAAAAATGTTTAATGGCGAAACACATAATCATGAGATTTGAATCCAAGATCCACATCATCCAGTTTTCAAGTCAGCACCAAGGAACTACTACATTCTCAAGATCGATATGAGGACATTTGTTAGTAATGATCCAATAACATGGATATTTCAAATGGAGTAATACTTTGATCGACAACTGGTAGCATCCTTATAACAAATTAATATCACATCAATTATTTTGGAAAAATACCAACATATATGGTATCAATGGATTTATGAAAGGAAAAAGGGCTATGTTATATCTTGGTCCATTTCTGTAGAGGAGTTAATAGAACATTATGGCGATATAAGAGCAATACATTCTTCAATCAATTGGTAAATATTAGAAAAGCAATTTGAATTATAGAGCACATTTAAAATTTCCAAAAGTTGAGTCTCAAGTTAAAGAATATTTCATATGATAATATGTTAGACATGTCCATAGGAACTTTAAAGGAAAGCATCCAACATGAGGTGAATCTATTTGAACCTAAATCTCTAAAGTGTGCTTTGAGTTTGGCAAGGAAAGTTGAAAGTAAAAATATGGCCACTAGAAAATTAGTCACTAATAATTATAGCAAAGATCATGCTCCCTCTCCTAAACCTACAAGGTTGACTCCTTAACAAATGGATGGAAGAAGAGAAAAGGGACTATGTTTCAACTATGATAGAAAGTACAGTAAGAGGCATTATGTGATGAGAAGAATTGATTATAAATATACTCTGAAGATGAAGAAGATCAAGAATTGGTCCCATCAAAATATTTAGAGCTAGAATAGACTACTCCAACAATATCCTGTCATGCATCAACTGGAATCAATACTCCACAAACCCTCAAGATAGAAGGATATATCAAAATAAAAAAGGTAACAATGTCGATTGATTCAAGTAATACCCATAACTTCATCAATTAGAAATTATCATCACTTCTTTCTTGTGTCATATATCTAACACCAAAGATTCATGTAATGATTATAGATGGAGACACCATAAATTGTGTAGGGAATTGTCATAGTATTAAGCTCAATATGGAGGAGTATTTGTTGGAAAATCCCATGATTGCAATACAAATGGGTGGTGTTGATGTTGTATTCGGGGTCTAATGGTTATAATCATTAGGAAAAATGACCTTTAATATTCAAGATCTATTCATATTATTTACCTTAAAACGAAAACAAATTGAACTTAGAAGTATCCAAGGGAAACCCACTAAAGTGATAAGCTCTAAAAGTATGAGAAAATTACTCAAAAATGGGCACTAGGGTGTAATGGAAAAATTATGTTCACTAAATCTTCAAGCGTAGATATCATCTATGGCAAGGGATCTCCATAAAGCTATTAATAATCATCCCAAGGTATTTAGATTAATTCTTAAGGATCTTTCACCCAATCAATATCATGACCATGTTATTCATTTGTAACTGGCAATTGTACCAAAAATAAATGAAGGGGGGAAAATCATACTAGAAGTAGAAACAATCCTTGAAACAAGGATTAAGTAACCCAGTAACCTAGCAATTATGGAGTACATCATCAAACAAAAAAACCTACCAATAGAAGAGATGACATGGGAATATGACGTATTAATGTAGAATCACTAGCAATTAGTCAACTGTTGAGGGGAATACTTGTTTGAAGTGGAGGGGAATGTTAAGCACTATATAAGGCCCGCATTAACCATAAAACCCCTTATTAGTCCCGGGATATGGAATGATTACATTTCTATTTCTATATTCTTATGTAGGAAAGAACCCCTCATGTTCCTACTTTATTATATTTGTACCCCTTGTCTCCTATATATACACTACGATATACATGAAGGAGACCTAGTCTTAGAATAATCAAATATTGTCTTTTGTAAACTGTATTCAATGTAAAAGGAGATTTCCCTCCTAAAGAGTACTATAATTATTAGGTTCTTATCATTTTTTAAGGCATAAGTATCATAAAAAGTTGTCATGCCCATAGATTTGAGTAATCAGTTGGAAATCAATTGAGATGTAGATGAAAATATTGTATGTAGATCAATGCAGAAGGGGTTGAATCTGAGTAGTCTTTAGCAACATTAAGAGAAGGAAATTACCAAAATCTTCCATATAAAGATACAAGTCAAGAATAGGGAAATTAATGCTCTATTTTACCTAAGGCCATAGGAAAATATAATAGTAATAAATCTGCTCAAGAATCTAGGAATAAAGACTTATGATGATCCTCGATAATATCCATTGGGTTGGGTCAATAAGAAGGCAGACATAAAGGTAGAAAAATAGAGAAGGACCAAATTTTCTATTATCGTTGATTTTATTGATGAAGTAGAATCAGATGTAGTTCCACTTGATGTATGTGGGGTTGTGTTTAGGAATCCTTACATTTACAAGCGAGTGTGATATTCATGAAGAAATCCAACTAATATTAAGTCATCAGGGATGAAAAATTCCTCATCATCAGTGTGAAAAAGGGTAATCCAAAGATCTTTCTAGTAAGTTCAAACCAAACCAAAATGTTTATGAATTCTAAGAAGAAAAATGCTTTGTCATTTTAAAGAGAAAATCACTCTATAGAAGAGTTCATGAGAGCTAAGTTATCCCTGAAGGGGTGACTAAGGAATAAAATAAAAATGGAAGAGTTTCTAAAGGCATACTTGGATGTGTTTGAGGATCCTAGAGGGGCTAGCCACTATTGGCCAAGCCAAGGTCGCATGTAGGAGCATAAGACCAAGAGCATGCACCAGTGAATGGGGCCATATAGGGCCTTGCAATATCGACACTTTTTGTGGTCGTATGGCTGTCATGTGACCAGGAGTTTCAAGACTGGGGGCTTAAAGGCGCCCTTATCCATCCTACCAATTCACCGACCGAGTGGGAATTGTGACAGGTTCATTGTGACAGTTTCACATTTGGGGCGCTCAAGCCAAGTTTTGGCCAAATTGTAGGGTAGTTAGTTGCAGAATTTGGGAAAAGAAGGAAAGAGGCATAAATTTCTCAATTTTTGGTCTTTTTGGGAGCAGAAAGAGGTTAAACACATGTTTTTGGGAGTAGAAAGATGTAGCCCAGGAGGGGTGGACTCCTTCATCATTTTGTTGTGTTGTGTTTTTTGTTTTGGTGATGTTGTCTGTTATTTTTTGCAAAAAATATACTTTTCATTCATGTTTATGTGTTTATAAATTTGACATAAGAGGCTTAAAACTGTAATTTAATCAATTGAAATTTATCATAATCCTCAAGCAGTTTCATATACAAATCATTTTTAGAGTGTGAAACTTGGGGGTGTTAACTTGTAAGGTCATTTTTACCAACGATCTTGATTTGGAAACTTTATTGTGAGAAACTTTAGGAGCCATTTTGAGGCCTTAAGTTATCGCATTTTGTTATCCAATTCTAACTGAGCACCTATATTCCGTAATATACACATCGGTACCTTTCCAAGGGCATAAGAATCACCTTAATCAGATCTTGTATGAGAAAGTTATGCATCCTAGAAGTTGACCTATCAAAGTTGAAAACCATGATTTGAGAGGATGCCAGATGATCCCCCATTACTCATGGAAAAGGGGCACTATGAATAAGAATCTATAAGGTTCGATTTGTCACTCATATTAAGGGTTGAATAGGTCAAAATTAACCATTAGTAGGTTGTCATCTAATATTATAACTAGACCACCAAGAGGAAAAGGAGTTTCATTATATTCAAGTGCTTTTTGTTGCATAGATGACAAAAGTAGCTAAAAGAGGATATATATATATAAGAACTTCGAAGTTAAATGACTAGTAGAAATAGTTAAATTTTTATTTTAGTGTACACTGCATAGAGGAAAAACATAAAATTTCATTTGCACATCTAAAATTAGAGGTCCATACCATAGCCTGGTGGAAAAACTACCCAAAAATTCCAATACTAAATGGAGATCCTTTAGTGACTAAGTGATGCATTTCAAAGTTTTCATAAGGTCACAGTTCTACCCTAATGGGTATGTAGAGGATCAGTGTATTTGGTGGCATAATTTAGACAAAGACAAGGGCAGAGTGGATAGGAGTACATCACATAATTTAGTAATATGGAAATAATGTTAGATATATCTCCAAAGAACCCAACCATAAATCTCAAGTATCTGGGGGATCTACACAACCATCTACAGAAGCAAGTGATTTTTTTCAAACCTAGAATGGAATATGAGGCATGCCTATAGAAACAATACCTAGAGAACATACACCAAGGAAAGGGAAATCAAGTGGATTAAAGAAGAAGGTGTGTCAAGAAGCCTCCAAGGATATGAAGAATAAGCAGAAAGGGGGAAAATATTAAAATATGGTAGCCAAAGCACACACGAGATATTTTTTCACTATATGTTTTGACATATGTTTCAAGGATGTTAGGCTTTCTAAATGCTTCTGAAATTAGTCTCAAATAGGTCAGTTCATAATTTTCACTAGAACTTTTTTTCCATGAGGTTTCAGACCATGAAACTGGGACCACATTTAGGTGAAACCTTAGTGAACATCTAGTTCAAATTTCATATCTTAGTTCACTATAATTTTAGGTATATGTTCTAAGGATTTCCAGGTTCCTCAATGGTATGGAAATCAATTTCAAACATGTCAGATTGACTTTCTCACAATATATTTTATCTTTGAGGTTTTAGATAGTGAAAATTGGACCATATTAAGGATAAATCTTAAGGAACATCTGGTTCAATTTTCAAAATTGGGGTCGCTATACTTTCAGAGTCAGACCATGTGAAAGTTATGGTTTGTGAACAGTCTTGAAATAAATTTTAAACGAGTACACTCAGTATTTTTTCTATATATTCCTGTCTAAGACTTCTTAGTCTGTGAAATATTCAGAAATTTTAGGAGACAAACATAAGTTCCTCAAAAACAAATTTAAAAAATATACTTGAATAATTGGACACATGGCATGCTATACAAGTTGCTCGTTGGAAGAGGCCAAAAATAAAAATGTTTAGGGAAAGTTACTATAACTTTCATTTAGCAAATAAAATTATAGTCACACCCATGGAATTGTAGAAAATATATATAATAGTATTACAAAACAAATTTTCATATCTGGAAGGGCTCAAATATTAGATATATAGCAAGAAAAACTCCATCAATTCAAATTTTAACCAAATTAAGGTATGTAATTTAAAAGTGACCTAATTGTTGATTAAAATATCCCTTTTTTTGGTGGCTGAAATTTATGATAAAGAGGAGTACTATTAATATTTCCAATATGACTTCAAATAAAGTTACTACACCAATTAAATCTACTGAAGTCTCATCCTTAACTCATGAAGAAAGTGAAGACTTAGAATTTGTGTTATCTCAATTAGAGAATAAATTTAATGAAATAGATGGTAGTATGTTGAAAAATGTGGATTTATCTTATTCTTCAGAAAATGTTAAAAGAGAAATAGAAAAGAATATCAATAGAAATAATGAAGAAATGCAAAAATCCTTCAGGGAAGAAGTAAAAGAACTGAAAAAAAATTCTATTAAAGGATCTTCCTAAGAGAGATGTGGAGATACAAGGAAATCATGAACATAAGGAGAAGCATGATGTTGAGAATTAATTTCATATGAGGATTATGTTATCACAATTGGAGGGAAAAATGTTTAATCACAAAACCCATAATCATGAAATTTCAATCCAAGATCCACATCATCGAGTCTTCAAGTCAGCACCAAGGAACTACTACATTCGTAAGATCGATATGAGGACATTTGTTAGTAATGATCCAATAACATGGATATTTCAGATGGAGTAATACTTTGATTGACAATGGGTGGCATCCTTATAACAAATTAATATGACATCAATTATTTTTGAAAAATACTAACATATATGGTATCAATGGATTTATGAAAGGAAAAAGGGCTCTGTTATATCTTGGTCCATTTCTATAGAGGAGTTAATAGCACATTATGGCGATATAAGAGCAATACATTCTTCGATCAATTGGTGAATATTAGAAAAACAATTTGAATTATAGAGCACATTTAAAATTTCCATAAGTTGAGTCTCAAGTTAAAGAATATTTCATATGATTATGTTAGACCTGTCCATGGGAACTTTAAAGGAAAGCATCCAACATTAGGTGCATCTGGTTGAACCTAAATCTCTAAAGTGTGCTTTCAGTTTGGCAAGGAAAGTTGAAATTAGAAATATGGCCACTAGAAAATTAGTCACTAATAATTATAGCAAAGATCATGCTCTCTCTCCTAGACCTACAAGGTTGACTCCTTAACAAATGGATGGAAGAAGAGAAAAGAGACTATGTTTCAACTATGATAGAAGGTATAGTAAGAGGCATTATGTGATGAGAAGAATTGATTATAAATATACCCTGAAGATGAAGAAGATCAAGAATTGGTCCCATCAAAATATTTAGAGCTAGAATAGACTACTCCAACAATATCTTGTCATGCATCAACTGGAATCAATACTCTACAAACCCACAAGATAGAAGGATATATCAAAATGAAAAAGGTAACAATGTCGATTGATTCAAGTAATACCCATAACTTCATCAATTACAAATTATCATCACTTCTTGATTCTTTCACATATCTAGCACCAAAGCTTCATGTAATGATTATAGCTGGAGACACCATAAATTGTGCTGTGCAGGGAAGTGTCATAGTATTAAGCTCAATATGGAGGATATTTGTTGGCAAATCCCATGATTACAATACAAATGGGTGGTGTTGATGTTGTCTTAGGGGTCTAATGGTTATAATCATTAGGAACAATGACCTTAAATATTCAAGATCTATTCATATTATTTAACTTAAAAGGAAAATAAATTGAGCTTAGAAGTATCCCAGGGAAACCCATTAAAGTGATAAGCTCTAACAATATGAGAAAATTACTCAAAAATGGGCAATAGGGTGTAATGGAAAAATTATGTTCACTAAATCTTCAAGTGTCAATATCATCTATGTCAAGGTATCTCCATAAAGCTATTAATAATCATCCCAAGATATTTAGATTAATGCTTAAGGATCTTTCACCTAATCAATATCACGACCATGTTATTCATTTGTCATTGGAAATTGTACCAAAAATAAATGAAGAAGGGAAAATGATACTAGAAATAGAAAAAATCATTGAAATAAGGATTAAGTAACCCAGTAACCTAGCAATTATGGAGTACATCATCAAACATAAAAACCTACCAATAGAAGAGATGACATGGGAATATGACGTATTAATGTAGAATCACTAGCAATTAGTCAAGTGTTGAGGGGAAGACTTGTTTGAAGTGGAGGGGAATGTTAAGCACTATATAAGGTCCATATTAACCATAAAAACCCTTATTAGTCCATGGATATGGAATTATTACATTTCTATTTCTATATTCTTATGTAGGAAAGAACCCCTCATGTTCTTGTTTTATTATATTTGTACCCCTTGTCTCCTATATATACACTGCGATATACACGAAGGAGACCTAGTCTTAGAATAATCAAATATTGTCTTTTGTAAATTGTATTCAATGGAAAGGGAGATTTCCCTCCTAAAGAGTACTATAATTATTAGGTTCTTATCATTTTTTAAGGCATAAGGATCATAAAAACTTCTCATGCCCATAGATTTGAGTAATCAGGTGGAAATCAATTGAGATGTAGATGAGAAGATTGTATGTAGATCAGTATAGAAGGGGTTGAATCTGAGTAGTCTTTAGCAACATTAAGAGAAGGAAATTACAAAATCTTCCATATAAAGATACAAGTCAAGAAGATGGAAATTAATGCTCTATTCTACTCAAGGCCATTGGAAAATATAATAGTAATAAATCTGGTCAAGAATCTAGGAATAGAGACTTATGATGATCCTAGCTCATATCCATTGGGTTGGGTCAATAAGAAGGCAAACATAAAGGTAGAAAAATAGAGAAGGATCGAATTTTCTATTAACGTTGATTTTATTGATGAAGTAGAATCAGATGTAGTTCCACTTGATGTATGTGGGGTTGTGGAATCCTTACATGTACAAGTGAGTGTGATATTCATGAAGAAATCCAACTAATATCAGCGCATCAGGGATGAAAAATTCTTCATCATCAACGTGAAAAGGGTAATCTAAAGATATTTCTAGTAAGTTCAAACGAATCCAAAAAGTTGATGAACTCTAACAAGAAATATGTTTTGTCATTTTAAAGACAAAATCACTTTGTAGAAGAGTTCATGAGAGCTAAATTATTCTTGAAGGGGTGACTAAGGAATAAAATAAAAATGGAAGATTTTCTACATGCATACTTGGATGTGTTTGAGGATCCTAAAGGGCTATCACTGATCTGAAAATGAAACTACTTGTTTTTGTTGTGCAAGGTATTCATTTCCATTAAAATATATGTGCAAACTGTTACCGATGTCTTGCAATTGAAACAAAGAGTTTTGGGTAAATTTTTGAGTCTTATGTGTGAAGGAGGATTATCTCAATTTATTGTTTATCATACCAAATCTGAAAAACACAGCAACATAAATTCACATAATGTAACATAGCAGTTGATAAGGCTGTTCACCCCTCCTAGGCTACATCTGTCGGGTCCAAGGCTCCCAAATGGGCATGTCCTTGCTTGAATTAGATGCTCAAAATGGTTATACAGTGGGAAGAAAGCCTAAACATGCAAAATAAGCTATGAAAATGAGTTTAGAACATAGAAAATAGTTAAGAATGACTTTTGGTTCACTTCCAATGGCTAACCATAGCCCAATATAGCTCCAACACCTCTTAGGCCCTAATGGCTCTCTAGGCTTATTCACTACAAAAACACCTAATGATGAGCTCTGATGGCTCTAAATCCTATACCAATGGTTCCAGAATGATGAGAAAATATGAAATCAAAAAACAATTTGTCCAAAAAGGTTCCTCCTTCCAAAAGTTATGACCAATTGAAGTTTTGTCCAGTTTCACCTAGAAAAACTCCACCAATTTTGGTGAACTGGCTATTAACTCGGACAAAAATGGAAAACGCGCTAAAATTGACTAACTCCACCAAAATGACTTCCAACGTGACTATAACCGTTGGCTGAAAATGCGCACTTGTGACAACGTCCCTTAACCGTCGCGCCAAACTTCAACTGTCGAGTTTAAGCCTTTGGTTCCCGCACCAGGGTCATATGGTTAGGGGCTGGCCCCTTTTCCACCAAAACCAACTTTAAACAAAATTTAAATATATCTTGTGACCTTAGTATGTTAAGATCCAATGTGCAGGCGGGTCGGTCGGGCCTGTGGGCTAGCAGCCACCCGACCCAGGGTCCAATCCTGCGAGCTCCATAAACATTTTGCCATACCACACCTTGTAGACTTGGGGCCACGCGACAGCATTCGGGCAGGCCATGTGTTATATCCTAATTGGCCATCTAGAATAGAATATTCCCAAGAATATTGTCGGGAATATTCCAAGCAATATTCCTCAGAATATTTTTTTTTTAATTTTTAAAAAAATTCAAATTTTGCAGTTTATTGGGTATTTTCAAAATGCAAGAACTTCTCCATACGGTGTCAGATTTGAGTGTCATTCATGGCTACAAGGTCATATTGACGAGGCCTATCCGGTCATTCAGGTTGCAAGTGTTTTTGAACACTTTCAATTTTGAGCTTTTTCCCTAGCTCTGGCTTGAGCTCCTGATCACACCTCCCAAATGAGAAGCTTTTGGACCCCAAAAGCTCACTAAAATGCTAAAAATGGACTATACAGAAAATGAGAGAATAACAACATCCTTTTCTCTTCAGCCTTAAAAAAATTTCCTGACTTCCCAACTGTCCTCATAGCAAATTTTTGCTGAATGAGCCATATACTTGTGTTGAATCCTGACCAAGTTTTCTCGCCATACCAATCTGCCATTCTAAAACTAGCAATGAATATTGCTGAAATTTGTGCCCTCTTTTCTTGCATGCTTTTCAATCTCATGGAATCTTGCACCGCTTTGCACTGACACTTCGTTCTCTGCACCAATCGACACCAAAGGAACCTTGTGCAACATACAATATCAACAACAAGTTGACATGAAATGTGCTATACAATTGACACAACCATTAATGTAAAAAGTGTGCACAAAATCGACACAAGTCAACAAACATGTGTGACACAATTGACACAAGTCGATAGACAACAAGATACATCTTTATAAACACATGTGTATGTATCATGTACAATGAACTATATACAGTTCGCTAATTACACATACAACCTCTATGTACATGTGCTATTTCAACTCTTCTTTTCAAATACCAACAATAGGTACATCATCCAAAAAACATGTGGGTGACTAAGAACTGAAGCAAAATGACATTGCTGCAATATAAGTGAGTATCATACCCATATTTTACACCTACAAGGCGAAAGTTTGCAACAAAATAAAAATTCCTTCAAACTGAAACTACTTTTACATGCAATCTTGCATCAACTTTTCAACTGAAATACATGCATACCAATCTGAAATTTGCATGTATAAAATGAGTATGACTTACTGCAGTAAGAAGTTAATCCACTTCCTACCAAGCCAACTCCATGGCTTCTTTTGTTACAGTAGTAGTTCTTCATGTGAATCTTCCACATCGATAATGGAATCCATAGATCCACTTGCACCAATATTTTTGTCCTCAAGCTGCATGTGCTTTGGACGATTTGTTGGATGCAAGGTCCAACAATCAGAAACATGATGTCCCTTCTTTTGACAAAATGTGCAACTTCCCATCACTTTTTGTGAAAGTTTTCTTTGCCTCTTCTACTTCCTGTGTGCTTTCTTTTTCAACCAGCAACTTGAAGCAACATGGTTAAATCCACCACAAAATGTGCAACAAAACTTTCTTTCATTTGAATAAGCAAAATTATCATTCTTTGCTAAAACATAATCAAATTGATCATGTGAATGTTTATACCTCTTTTGCTGCAATGAAGGCTTAACATAATGGTAATCAACTTGAAAATAAACTTGACATGTTTGTGTATTAGAACTTGGAACAAAAGTTCTTTACAAATCTGCATCACATGCATTCAAAGATTTGAATTCTTCGCCATTAGACTGCACATATCCAAGACCAATATTCTTGGGTCGCTCCACAACTGAAATAGGATAATGCCTTGTGCATGCTTGCCCAAACCTTTTCCTTCTTGATAGCCCATCTTAAACATTAATTTGGACCATATACCCCTTATATGTTTTTCAAAAGAACCAACACACGTTTCAATTGAGGAAACTGAAGACAAGTTTGAATGATTTACCTCATCCTCAGGCATTTTTCTTGGACAAAGCTTCTTGAGCTTGAAGGAGTTGTTTCTCCATGTCATGCAGTCTTTGGAGAATTGTTTCCTTCTCATTATTCATAGCCAACAATTGTGCATGAAGCTTAACGCTTTCTCTTTTATCCTCAATGAGAATCTGCACCATGTCCTTCACCTTAATGGATTCATTCTTCATGTCCTCATTGAAGAATTTCATGAAGGAGGAAACTTCACTTTTGGAAGAAGTTGACATCATGTAAATGGTCAATTAACAAAAGGAACTTCCAACTAAAAGTTCTCAAAGCTTTCAAAAAAAATGACAAGCTTTTGACCAAATGTCTTTACAGCCATACTCTTATTCAAGTAGCCCTAAAACACAAACTCCAATAGATTTTGTAGAAAACACAAATCAAATGGGTTTGTTTCCCAAAGATAATCTTGAGGTAAATTGTCGTAAGGAAAATAGTCTTCAACCCTTTCCAAGACTTAGCTAACATCAGCTATCCTTTCAACTCAAGCAAACTCATACAATCAACCATTTTGCAAACAATAAAACAGTCAATCTCTTACACCGCTTTAACACCTTTTGCACAAACAAGTGCTCAACCCGAGCTTTGATACGATCTAATTTGAAAAATGAAACTACTTGTTTTTGTTGTGCAAGGTATTCATTTCCATTAAAATATATGTGCAAACTGTTACTAATGTCTTTCAATTGAAACAAGAGTTTTGGGTAAATTTTTGAGTCTTATGTGTGACGGAGGATTATCTCAATTTATTGTTTATCATATCAAATCTGAAAAACACAACAAGATAAATTCACATAATATAACATAGCAGCTGATAAGGAAGTTCACTCCTCCTGGGCTACATCTTCTGGGTCCAAGGCTCCCAAATGGGCATGTCCTTGCTTGAATTAGACACTCAAAATGGTTATACAGTGAGAAGAAAGCCTAAACAGGAAAAATAAGCTGTGAAAATGAGTTCATAACACACAAAATAGTCAAGAATGACTTTTGGTTCACCTCCAATGGCTAACCATCGCTCAATATAACTCTAACAACCCCTTGGCCCTGATGGCTTTCCAAGCTTCTTCATTGCAAAAACACCTAAAGATGAGCTCAGATGGCTCTAAAAATTGTACCAGTGGCTCTAGAATGATGAGAAGATACGAAATCAGAAAAAAAAAAAAATTGTCCAAAAAGGTTCCTCCTTCCAAAAGTTATGACCAACTGAAGTTTCATACAGTTTCACCTAGAAAAACTCAACTAAATTTGGTGAACTGACAGTTAACTCCAAAAAAAATGGCAAACGTGCCAAAATTGGCTCAGTCTGCCAAATTGACTGCCAACATGACCATAACTGCTGGCTGAAAATGCTGTGGAGTATTGAAGAAGGTATGTTTTCATTGACTATTTTACCATCTTTTCTCTAGAACTCATAATATCTTTGCATCATGAACTAGGAAGATAATGGGAAATCATGACAAAATCTATAAAGATTTATATGCAACATGAAAACGCTAATAATTGCTATTTCTTATGCAGGAAAAGGCAAAAACTAAAGATTTCCGCTCTAAGGAAAAAGACAGGGCCAAGCTAACCGCTGTCCCTTTGGCGGGGAACCATATGCAAACAAGACGATCTAAATTAAAACATCTCAGCCAAGGAAAGGAAAAGGAGGTATCAACTCGGCGCAAGAAAACGACTGGATAACTGAGGATTAACAACTTGGTGAATCCATCAGGATCCTTTGATCCTAAGGGATCGCTGCTTTAACTATTTTTGCGTCCTTGATATCTCTGCTTCAACTGTTATAAGTAGGGGTAGGACTGCTAGCCCTAGGGGACGATTAATTTGTCATGTAACTTTGTTCTATACTTGAACTTTGATCATCGACTCTCATTGAGAAGAGATTTACTATAACTCTGTTTCAATGCTTTAATATAAATCTAGTTGTTGTTCCATCTGTGATTCTGGAATAACTTCAAGCGGTGTATCCCTGGAGGCTAAGGGCCCGGCCCTGGTGGAACACTTGCTCCTGTATCATTATCTTTAGTTCATGTGTGGTTTTTATTATCAGCGTGAATAGGAAATTTGTTGTGTTTTGTTATCTTATATTGTAGCTCTGTTATATTTCATATATCGTTCTCTGCAACAAGGAAGTCGTAATGTGCATTTTGATATTATAACGTATTACTATTCCTTTAAAGTCGTTAATGTAACATTGTTGTTCTCTACAAAATTCTATTGTTGTTTAATTGCGGAGTAATCAAGCTGTAACCTTCTTAAGCTGGTATTACTGTATTTGTCTATGGTTTATACTTTATACGGTTGTTGTTCAATTGACATTGCAGTTCCATTATGAATTGTGATCGTTACCCTTTCTAACCAGGATTAATACTTGTGGTATCAGACTCAGATTACTTTTTTTCTTAATATCTCTGTATGCTGTGTGTATTATTATTTCAGCACCGTAGTCTCTAAGCGTTGTTCCATATTTCATTGGTAATTGGTTGCCATTCCATTTCTGTTTGTTGTTCGATTTATCCTTTGAGTATTCTGTAGGATAAGGTTGTTGCACTTGTTTTTGTAGATTAAGGTGTTGTTGTTCATCAGATTTAGTGTTGTTACATTTTCTAGTTGCTGTTCCATTTCTTAATTCCTGTTCCATTTCCCGTTATTTGCGTTATTGATTGCTTTGATGTGTAGAACGATCTGAAACTGTAGTGGGCATTGGAATTTGCTGTCTAGTCCCTAGATTGATGATCTATTCCTTGACTACTTTTGGTTACATCAGTTTCCAAAGGGATGAGTTATTGTTACTAGACCCTTGACTAATACATTGCTTATTTTTCTGAATGAATGATTTAGGCTTCAAGGTATTTTGCTGTAAGTAGATTTTCTTTCAAGCATCTGTTTACTCCTGTATTTTCTTGAGCACTATATTACTAGCATTACTCTGACAAATGACAGCCTCAAACTGAGTACACTCTTTGAGATAACAAATCATTCCTGGATTGACAAGTTAATGTGAGGTAATTAGAGGTGAAAAAGACCCTTTTTACGGCTCAACATTTTGGCGCCGTTGCCGGGGAAGAGTGTAGCCATTTGTTTCTTTTTTGGGAGTAGTGTAGGAACCTGTTAGGAAAGAGTTGGGTTTTAAAAATGGAAGGTAAGAACTTGTGTAAGGAGTATGTAATAGCCCTGCTCCCCAGCCCGATTTCCTACATATTTGTTGTTGTTTTGTTTGGGTAGAACCTAACAGTTGATTTGTGTGCATGACTAAGCAGAAAAAGCCAGAAAAGAATCCCAAACCTCTACCCAAGCCTAATAAAGCTAAGGAGCCAGTGACCCTTGGCTGATCGACCTTTATAGACAAATCTTTAAGAAAGCAGAATCTCAGCCTTTAGTAGGACCTAGAAAATTTATTTCTAGACAACCTACTAGTTCCCTTCAGGGCACAGGATCACCATCTGTAGCCTTTGCTGAGGCGCATAGTTAAACTGAAGAGAAATATTTCCAAGAAATTGAAAATTCTAGCTCAAAATCATTACAAGAAGGGAACCTTAGTAATCTCTGTGAAGGAAGGGGAGAAACAGGTGAAGCAGAAGAACCAAAATCTCCTCCTAGGGTAATTCAGCCATTAAGTAGCGGAGATAAGGGGAGTGCTGCAAAAATCATTTATAAAGAAATTAAAAAACTTGAATCCCCTCAGACATTAGGCACTCTCATCATCCCAAATAAAGGAAGTGTTGTCAAGGCCATTCCCATTAGAGCCATTCCCTATCGACAACCTAGGAATACCCTCCTAGATATCCCAGAAGGGTATTGGCATATATTTGATCAAATGGCCCAAAATCAGCCTAACACCCAAACCTCTACTCTGCAATACCCCATTGTGGATACTGCAACCAATGCACCTATGAAGGAAATTCCCCTTCAGCATATCCCTACATTCTGTGGCCTTACATCAAAAGATCCAGATGCATTTCTGTTTGAATTCGACGTGCTGTGTAGAGGATATGACTATACCACTGATCCCTCGAAACTGAAATTATTTCCTTCTACATTAAAAGGAGCTGCTTTGAGATGGTTTATGGGATTAGGTGGTGGTGTTATAAATAATTGGGATCAAATGAAAGAGTCTTTTCTAAAAAAGTATCAGGATTATTGCAGGTCTCGAGAATTAAAAGATGAAATATTTCAGATGGTAGCTAAACCAAATGAAACATTGGAAGAGTATGTTGAATGATTCCAGTATAATCTTCAAAGATCTCATTATGCATCATTACCTTTACTTGATAATGTATTAAAAACAACATTAATTAGGGGAATGAAGGAACAATGGATTGAGACATTAAACATTATGGGGAAAGGAGATATTTATCAAGAAAATTTTGCTGACATTATTGATTTATGTATCAATAGTTCGAGAGGCACCACAAGAATAAAACCAGTAGAGCATGATTGATTCACACGAGATAACAGAATTTCGGCAGAAGGAGTAACTCGTGCAGAAATTGGAAATTTATTAGAAAATTTTAAAACTGAAATATTGGGGACGCTGACAACACAACTTGATATTATGCAGGCTAAACAGAGGCAAGTAGAAGCAGAACAAAATTTGGCAATCTTCTGTCCCAGATGCAGGAAGAAACACAGCCACAAGGAGTGTCCATTAGATGCAGTTCAAGTTTGCGCCATTTGTACAAAAGGCCACTCCACAGAGAGCCGCCCCTCACTTCCTGGATTGAAAGTAGTATACAAGGAAGCAGAAGAAGAGCCAGAACCAGTGTATCTACTTAATCAATGCCGTCAGTGGCAGTGGCGACAAACAGGGATGTTTTCAGATGCAGCTTCTTCTTTCCAGCCTCAGCAATACCATGCTCAACAATATAATTCAATGTGGAAAAATCAACCTCCCTTCCCGAACTGGTCACAACAATCATTCCCTTCATCATCCCCATGGCTGAGTCAAGCAAGCCAACCCAATTGGCCAAATTTTCCCTATACCCCACCATATTGGCAAAACAATGTTTTTCCATCGCAATGGACTCCTCCTACTTCATAGAGTCAAACCTGGTAGATAAACTGGCAAAGACCGATGAACCATCCAGTAGGAACTATCCCGCTCCCTCAACCTACGTTTCCAGCTCTACAACAAAATCCCCAGTCTAATTTAAGGCCGCAACTCCTAGCCAACCCAACCCTAATCCAAATAATAGACTGATCTAGACCATCCAAATAATTGAAACACCAGAAACAGGAACCGATCTAAAGGAGTGTGATGACCTTCAATTAAGATCGGGGTGTATCATTGAAACAGAGGGAGATAAACAAATCCATGTTGAAAATCAGTTACCTGTAGAAAAACCGTTACAGGAAGAGGACGTGCCCATACAACAAATTCATGATCCAGCAACCACATCCTCTCCTCCATTCCCAGAATGCTCGATTATACCTTGACCTATACAACATCCTGATTTTGACATTCTGGGAGAATTACAAAACCTGTACATAAAAATCCCGCTCCTCCAAGCCATTCAAGACATCTCAATATATGCAAAAACTATCAAGGAGCTATGTATAAAGAAACCAAGGAGGAAAATTAATATACCCAAAAGTCCAAGTGGTTGGAACTTTACCTGACTTATTATCAGGAAAAGAAATACCCGTTAAATATGAAGACCCAGGAAATCCAATAGTAACCATACAGATCTATGGTCAAACCTTCTCTAATGCCTTAGCTGATCTAGGAGCTGCAATTAACATCTTAACAACCGCTACTTGCCAAAAACTAAGCATTACATCAGTAGAACTGACCTCCACTTTATTAGAATTGGTTGAGCATTCCGTAGTTAGGCCAGAGGGCACACTACAGGATTTTATGGTATCTGTTGATTCCTGAGAATATCCGGCCAATTTTCTGATAATAAACCCCAAAAACTGACTTGATGGACGCCCATTGATCTTAGGCAGACCTTGGCTCGCAACTGCCGATGCTTATATTGGCTGTCAACAAGGAAATATGACCATTTCTAGGGGGATAAATATTAAGAATCTAGCTTTATACCCCCCAACACAGCCAAGTGTCATGATAATAAAAACTAACAAGAACCCTGTGTCATACCTTACAGAAAATGTTAGATCTCCATTAACCATACAGGAGGCCCTCGATTTTAAAGACCAAACAGAAGAAGATGCTATTAATAATTTCATTAGCCAAGCCGAACCCAGACCCCACGTACAATGTCACATGATAGAAGCAACATTTGATAACGCATTAGAAGAGGACCTTCTTAAAGATACGCATGATCAACCAATACCTACTATCTCTGTCTTGAATAGCAAAATTGTGGAAATTGAGCCAGGAAATACTTTAAACATTAATGCCAACCTGACTTACGAACAAGAAAAGAAACTCATCTAGTTATTGAGGAAACATAAAGAAGCATTTGCATGGGACTACCCTGATATGAAAGGAATTGATTCCTAGTTATGTACACACCACACTTATTTAGAAAAGGATGTGAGACCTGTTTGCCAACCGCAAAGGAGATTTAGTCCTCATCTAAAAGAAGTTGTAAAAGCTGAACTCCAATGACTTTTGGATGTTAACTTCATATACCCTATCTCCGATAGTAAATGGTCTCTCCACTTTTTGTGGTACCGAAGAAGAATGGAAAGTGGAGGATTTGTGTAGACTATAGAGAATTAAATAAAGCAACACAAAAAAACCACTTTCCCCTTCCATTTATTGATCAAGTATTAGACACTTTGGTAGGAAATAAATTCTTTTCTTTCTTAGATGGCTTCAGTGGATACAATCAGATTCAAATTGCCCCTGAAGACCAAGACAAAACTACTTTTACTTGTCCTTGGGGAACATTTGCCTATAGAGTTTTACCTTTTGGCTTATGCAATGCTCTTGCCACATTTCAAAGAGCTATCCTCAACATTTTTTCAGACCTAATAAATGAGGGGCTCGAAGTCTACATGGATGATTTTACACCATACGGAGATGATTTTGATCCAGCATTGTACACACTAGAAAAAGTCCTGCAGCGCTGCATTGCCACCAGGCTTTGCTTAAGCCATGAAAAATGCTATATGATGATGACTGAAGGACTTATTCTAGGCCACTATATCTTAGCAGCTAGCATGAAAGTAGACCCAACCAAAATCCAAATAATTTTGCTAATTCCCACCCCTAACACTCAAACAGAGGTACGCAGTTTTCTTGGATTCTCTCGTTATTATAGAAGGTTCATAGAACATTATTCACATATTGGTGCACCTCTATATACACTAACAGGTAATGTTGACTTTATTTGGATAGAAAAATGTGACCGTGCTTTTCAAGATCTGAAGAAGCTTGTCTCCACAGCTCTAGTCCTTCGTGGACCAAATTGGAACCTACCATTCCAGATTTCATCAGATGCCTCAGATACAACTATTGGAGTAGTCCTTGGGCAGGAAGAGGATAAAAAACCATATGCAGTTTATTATATTAGCAAGAATTTATCCTCTGCTGAATTAAATTATACTGTTACTGAAAAGGAATTTCTAGCTGTAATACATGCTATCAATAAGTTCAGGCATTACATTATAGGATATCCTGTTACTTTATATACAGATCACTCTGCCATAAAATATTTAGCAAATAAACCAATCACAACTGGTAGAATAGCTAGATGGCTGATTTTATTGCAGGAATTTGACATTACAATCAAGGACAGACCCGGAAAAGAAAATCCTGTAGCTGACTTTCTCTCCTGAATACCAAAACCAGTGGATGCAACAGTAGTTGAAGATCAATTCCCAGATGAGCATTTGTTTGTTGTCACTATTAAAACACCCTGGTATGCTGATGTTGCGAACTACTTAGCAGTAGATAAATTACCAAAACATCTTACCCCTAATGAATGGAAACAGATTGTCCAGCAAAGTGTTCGATTTTCCTGGATTGGGGGCTACCTGTTTCATACAGGAGCAGATATGCACATCAGGAGATGTGTCTGGGAGGATGAAATTTTTGATATTTTGAAATCTTGTCATGATGGACCATGTGGTAGACACTTTTCCGATAAGAGAACTGGACATAAGGTGCTACAAATAGGGTATTATTGGCCTACGATTTTCAAAGACGCAAAGAAGTTCGTTCAAGCTTGTGACAGTTGTCAAAGAGCAGGACGCCCTAGTTAGCCTGATGAAATGCCCCTGAACCCACAACTGGTTGTCGAACCATTTGAGCGATGGGCACTTGATTTTTTTGGTCCAATCAACCCATCTTCGAATTAGAAAATATATATTCTAGTGGCAACAGAATACGTCACCAAGTGGGTTGAAGCAGAAGCATTACCGAGAGCTACAAAGGAT
>APFE031458772.1:0-11603 GCA_000404065.3 Pinus taeda | reverse complement strand
AGAGCTTTCAGGTTCCTTACTAGATGTTTGCATTTTCTTTCCTCGGGGCATTAGTTACCGATAATAATGCTCTACTATGCCCTTTGAATTCCTTCAAAATAAATTTCAAACCAATCTTAAGCAAAAATTTAAAAGAATCTACACACCATTTTCCACTTTGTAGGAGCTCGATATTGCCTCTGATGTATCTCTGTACATTCAAATCATCCAGTTCGGAAATTGTGACCTGTAGTAGCCCTCTATGTCCTCTTTCCAATGCCACTAGTCTGATCCAAATTGGATTCTCCAACGAAGAGTTATGCAAAATCTCCCACAATGACCTGATTATGGACTAGTTTAGTAGGGCGAACTTGTACGATGTGCCACGAGTCCCTGTTTCATCTTTTGACTCTAAAAAATATATACAAGAAACTACAGTCCGTCGTCTTTATACACCTTCTTACGAAATTTCAATCCAATTCTTAGAGAAAAAGTTATGATGATTTCCCCAGGTCACCTGTTTGGAATGTAATTCAGGAGTCTGCAAAAAGACCAACTTCCTCAGATCATATCTCTACACATATAGCGCAAAACGCTCTGAAATTCGTACCCGATATTTAGAGCGATGTCTTCTCAAATGGGTTTTGTTTTTAGCTTTTGAAACATCACAGAAAAAAAATTATTGCGAAAATGCCACGATGACCTGATTGGAGCAGCAAAACCCTAGAATCCAAAGCTCTAATACCAAATGTTATGAAACCAGCTCAATAAAAGATAGAGAAGATAGATCAAATCCTTATAATTTAGCCTCTTCGAGGGGGCAACCTCCTTTGCATTACATAAATGAACAATTCTTGGATGATACAAATGACAAAACCTCCTTTCTATATATAGGAGTCTAAGGAGTCACCATATAACCCAGCCAACCTAACAATAATAATATAAAGCCACAAAAATAATAGTAGAGATATTCTATGGGGCACAGTAATAACAATATGGGGGCAATAGGGGCACAACAATATTAATAAGGGGTACAACTACAATAGTAATGGGGTAATCACTAGTATTATATGGACCCAACAATCAACCTAACGAGCATTTGTCACATTAATGCAAACATCTAGAACTATAGGCTAGAGATGTGTTCTAGCATCTTTAAATGTAGGCGCTGTCATTTTTTTCCAACATTACATTCTGAGGCTGATATCTTATTCCACGTAAGTAAGTGTATCAGGTTTTTCTCCACGTACCTTTGAGTATATCATATGGCGCTCCACGCATGATAAGTATATGGGAATGCTCTCATTGAAGGATTACACGTTAGAAAACAATACTATGGACTACATTTCCATGTACCTCTGAGTATATTTTGCAAGTATGCCATAGGATGCAAGCCATCATAGGTAACCAAGTTGGCCGCCTTGTACACTATGATACATCGAACACAATATTAAGGGAGATTTCCTGCCTGTACATAAATCCTTGGTTTATCGGGGTGGTATATTGCAGTTCACTGTGACTTGGTAATCCTTATTTTCCTAGTTACCCATTTGTTTATTTTATGTCTTTAAAATAAATTAATTGATTGTAGAGAAACATCCTTATTTTGGAACAACTGCTTAGTGGATCTTAGATTGAGACTAATGACAACAGTTCCCAAGTTTACCAATCAAGGAAACCCCTCTTATGGGAATCGTAGTCCTTTTTTTCATTTTGGAAATATTGGTTATCCTTATATGGAAATGTTTTCCCTTCCCAGATTTACCACTGGTTTTCTGATTTGCTTGTTTTCGACCCCTATGGTTTCGCATGTCCAAAATTATCCTCAACCAAGTTCTCCTCCACTTGAAAATCATCAACCTCAAGTTTATCCTAAAGTTGACCCTTTGTGTTCTCCACCTATTGTTTTTTCATCCCTTTCTTCCTCCTCACTTACTGAAAGTATTGATTTTAGTAACCAGGAAGCTAAGAAGAAGAAGAAAAGGATGACGATGAAGAAGAAAAGTAAGCAGGGGAGTGTTGAAGGTGTTGGATCTACCAACATTCAGGGGATCTCCCCTATATGAGGTATGAATTAGACCTCACACCATTTGGTGTAGGATTACCATTTAGTATGATGGCTATATTTCCATGTACTTAGAGATTTTTCTCGGCTCTAACTTTTAGCACATGAGAGTGTTGTAATGGTACCTCCAAAAAGCAAGGTGAATGCGCCTGGTGTGTGTGCAATGTAACTATGTCTAGGTTTTCTTACTGCAAAAGGGGGAGAAAAGTGAGCCTCTTAGTGAGAGGTGATAACACCACCCAAGAAGAGACACACGTGAACCAAGAAGGTTTTTCCAACATCCAACAGAATAGTCCACAACAGATGTGGCAGTCGTTAAAACCAAAGAACAGGGAAGGGTCTATCTACCATCCAGCGGAATAGCCCATAATAGATGTGGCGACCGTTATAACCAATGAGTAGGGAAAGGTCTATATAGTATCCTATGGAGTAGTCCACAAGGATGAGACAAAAATGACAACCATAACAACACATTCCCAACAATGTAGGCACTAAAACAATCGAAATAGTTCAACTATCTTAGTACATGTGGAACAAACATGAAATATAAATGCTCACAAAATAGTATTACAAACACCCATAAGTCATGCATGGAAAGGTGTTGTCCCAAGAAGGCTTGTGTATTAAGAAAAAGGTCCAAGACAAAATATTTACATCATACATAACTAGCCCTAATAATGGGACATTGGAGCCACTCCTTTCTCCTCAAAGAACTGACTGAACTCTCTATGCTTGGTGGGAGGAGCCAAGGTGAAAAGTATTTTTATCATACATAACTCTTCATATTCATTGTGTGTCCATTAGACTTCCACTTTACATTACATTTCATTTAAAATATACATATGGCTCATAATAGTGATGTGGCCTTTGAAAACTCATGACATGACTTGACATGACACTGCTAACATGGACTAGCTTGCTGAGGTGACAATGTCAAGCTGCTAATGATGTTGTTGAGTGATAGATGTGTTCTTGGATGTGCTTTATCTTCTCCTTAACACAACTTGATGATGCAGGGTCTTCAATGATCTTCAGTCTTGAAAGGTGGTTGCATTCATGTGTTCCCTTTACTTGTTCTTGATGAGCTTCTTTGCCCATCCAATTGTATGTGAGTCTTCAAGCACGTTCACTCCTTCTCCTTCTTCATCATCTTTCCATGACCCAACAATGTACCTATTCTTGTAATTCACTCATGACGGGACAACATGAAATCCAAAACATCCTAGTATAATTTGAAGAATTTTTATCCATTGATTGGGCCAGGATAGGTGACAGACTAGGAAAGAGGGCCTAGTAATTGCACATTGTGAAGTTCCAAGTGACAAGGCTTGGAGGCTGGTCACTGAGACTGCGCAGAGCACACCTCAGTCTTGGTTGAGGAAATCAGGAGCACAATCCTTACTATTGGGAAAATTACATAGAGGCCACTGGGAGGTAGGATTATACAGTTGAGATATCCAATGACTAATGTAGGATGGGATCTTGGGAGGCAGGTTTGCGCATTTTTCATAGGCAAGGTAGGTTTGGGCAACAGAGGGGCATGGGAGGATAGCTCTGCACAGTTCTTGAGATTAGTGACTCTCGGCTGAGGGAGGTCACTGTCAAAACACTTTTGTGTAGTTCTGGGAGGAAATGTAGGCTTGGTATTTTACACATTGTGGGGTTCGGTAGGCAAGGAAGAATCTTGATGATTGATCTTGTGAAATGCGTAGTTTAGTTCAGGCTTGTGGAAGTCATTGCACAATTCTAGGGATGAAGGAAGACTTCTCAGCTTTGGAGTTGCATAGTGAAACTACCTGGATGGCAGTGATCGTGCACTATGTAGTTCCAAGTATAAATGTTGCATCATTGAGGATTGAAACTATGTAGTGCGTAGTTCAGTCAGGGTCCAATGCAAGTGATGAGGTGCCCAGTTGGAAGCATTTTCAGTGAAATGAATAAGTGCTAGAGGGAGTTGAACATGTGAGCGACTTGAACTTGTGATCACACACTTAGCATATTTCAAAAACACGACAACGTATACCACTGAAACAACAAGACAAAGCATTACCCTTTCTGAGACTATCCAAAAACAAAAAGTGACAAGTGCAACACTTGAGATAGACTTTAGGACGACCGTGATGACACTTGTGTGACCATGCTTAAAACTTTTTGTATGAGTACGACATGTGTTTGCATGGATAGGACAACTTGTATACACAAAGACCAACCTTCAATATCACCAGAAAAGGTTTTCAAACATGACATAACAGTCAAACATGCCAAAAGACGCGAGTTGATCGAACAAGTGAAAAGGAGCAAGACACTTAGAGGGAACACAAAAAATGACTTCTAGTTCTTGCACGCATACATGTCATTGAAGGCATAATGATATGAAAATGATAAGAAATCCTTCATGCTACACTAAGAGGTGTATTTCAAAAGATTCACTTTGTTTTCCATACCTACCCTCCAAAGGGATCGTCAAATGGAGTCTTCATGTGGTCTCGATCTTCTAACATAGCCTGGGTTCCTTGACATTCTTATCTGATAATGATTTTTTCTCCTAAGATCCTTGAGGGTCATATAGCATGTGATACTTCTTAATATCCTTCTCCAACACCTTGTCATAGCCTAGTAGAATTGTTGTATCTGTAATCCACTCATGACAAGATGACATTAGTTTGATAAACCCCTAGTCTAAGATGGTGGACTTGGATTCATGAAATGGGTCGGGGCTGAGTGGAAGACCAGGGGAAAAGGCCTAGTGACTATGTAATTGCATGGTTAAAGAAGCCAAGGGTCAAGCTTGATCACCAAGATTGCGCAGTGTGCATCTCAGGCCAAACTAAAGGAAATTTCTCCATAGTCCTCCCTAAGGGAAGGAATTGCGCAGTGGCCACTCAGAGACAAAATTGTGCAATTTAAGCAGGCAGTGACTATTGTGGGATAAGGCCCTCGGATGACACATCTACATAGTTTTAGGAGGTAAGGTGGATTGAGTAGATGAGATGCCCGAGGAACAAAACTGTGCAGTTTATGGAGGCAGTGGGTTCCAGCTGAGAGGAAGACACTGGAGGAAGCCACTATGCAGTTTTGGAAGACAAGGGAGGTTGTGATTTCTATGGATTGCACAGTTACAACAAAAAAGGAGATGCTTGATGGTTGCAGATGTGAAGTGCACAATTCAGGAAAGCTAGATGAGACTAGGTTACTAGGAAAACTACGGAATTTGGTTAAGTGTGGGACCAATGGAACTGATGAGCACAAGGATTGAACTTGACCATAATCACACACTTGAACACTTAGTGATACAACATAGACCATCCAAAACATATGAAAATATACTTTTCTTAATGCGACAACCTTTGTGGTGGCTTACGAAAAGTGTGGCTCCAATGATGGACTTTGTGAGGATAAAGGAGACACTTGTGTAATAGTGCATGAAACTTTGGAAATGAGTGTGAAACATGTATATATGATGAGAAAAACCCATTTTAACAAATATTTCCCCTTGAAGAAAAACATATTTCCCTTTGCATGAAAATCAATAATCCCCATGCCCAAAGAAAACACATGCCATATAAAGATGAAAGCGTGAAAAACTCTTAAGATTTAAGAAGGGATTTTGAAATCATGAGCTTACCAATAAGTGACTAAGGAATGATCGATCATAGGATCCATAGGAGGCTCTAAAATTCAAGTGTAGGCCAAAATTTTGGAGGGTGTTTCAGTCGCTACAATAGTTGGTGACACACTGGTTAAATTCAACTTATCTGTCTTTCTTCTTTTTGAGTGTAGGGCCTTGGTCCTTCAGGGAGTATGGATTCATTGTGTAGATTACTTTGGCTTCTCCACTTACCCCATTGGTAGACATGGTCCACTTTGTACTTTCTTAGTTGAACACAACATAGTATTTAGCTAGATCATAGTGTTTCAAATTGGGAAAGGTAGTTTAACTTGTGAGCTTAATATTTTCAGAGTATAGTTTTTCATCTCTGGTGTTTCTCCAGTACCAATAGGCCTAGATAGTACCCCAACGGAGTCACGTAGGAACACAATAATTTCTCCACTACCAACAATCATGGATAGTACCCCAGCGGAGTTGCTTGCTTCACCTCTCTGTGTAGGAAGCCTTTCTCTTCTTTTGCATTTATTTATTTATTTAAAGAGAACTGTGCATCAACACTTATTTATTTTGGGGTGGAAGAGGGATCCCAAATTATTGAGAGAAGAATAGGTTGTTCCTTCAAAGAAGCATATAAATACCTCGGATTTAGGTTTTCTCATTTAGATGTTCTCCTTCTCCATTTCTACTAGTTGGATAAGCTTGAAAACACCAAAGCAGAAAACTGAGTATAGGCATGATGTTCCCATACTAGACACGGGCTCATGGTTAGACAAATCTCTCTTTATAGACAAATCATATTTTCCGTCATAACTTAATCAACAAAAGATACAACCAATTACAAGGAAGACAGACATAGTACTAGATAAGTGTTGTAGTGTCACAAGATTCTTGGACCTTCAACCACACAAACACTCAGAAGCCACAATGCAGCAAGGCACAACACTCATTTATGTGATTAAAACCAAAAGAAAAATTCAACAAGGAATAAAACGAAGCAAAATAAATAAAACACAAAACCTGGAAACAAAATCAGAAGACAAGAGGAGAAAATGACTTAAGCAAACATGATGTAGAACAAAATAAGAAAACTAGGAAAAACTATAGGGAATGAGTACAAGATGAGTGCAAGGAAATAAAACTAAGATGAAACTAATCCTACTCCTAACCTATTAGCTGGGAGGCCGAGATCATGTATAATTAAATTTCCATTTAAGCCACCATAGTCGTTCCTGACATGCATCCACAAAGATATGAATGTTTAAAACAAATATACAACAATGTGCAACAAAAGATACAAAAACTTGAAAAATTTTCACAAGAAAAGGAATGTCTTTCCTGTAGGTGGAAAGGTGTGTCACACCCACTACTTTTATCCAATCCACATACTTACCTTTCCAATGAATACCATTTTTCAGCAAACCTCGGAAGCCTCTTGCGGATGTGTCCTCATCTATATTGAGCTTCTTAATGAGTGAGAGGGAATACTGAGACTTTCTATCTACAACAGAGCTTGTGAAGTAAGATTGTTCCAACCATTCGGAAATTGGATCATAAAATTCATAATTTCCCTCTTGAAACCCTCGTGACCTTTCAAAATATGAATTTCCAATTCGAGAAGAGAGATAATGATGGGAATATTGTAAGGGAAAAGAGATATGATCATTCTTAGCATTCATGCCAAGACAACGAGGACCTATCATAACCATTAGCAAAGGCTGAAGTGCCTCACCTACTTGAAAAAAAATATGAATAGAGAGATGTTGAACAATGAAGATCAAAGAGTGTGAAACAACCATCATTGGATGTGTTGATGGGAAAATGATAAGTTGAATGAGATTCACTAAGGACAAATAAATGGTCAGATGAGTTAATTGAAGCATCAGATTCCTAGTTTGCAATAAACAAAGACAAAACAATTTGAACAATCTTGCGAATGCTCTCAATAGTCGAACCAAGTTCCTTGTGATCCAGATATGACATACCACCTACCTACAACTGGTGACAAATTGTACAAGCATCATAGTCATAAAAAGAGTTTATAAAGGATTCTAGCACCTGGAATGCATGAGACCAGTTGAGGCATGATTAATGGAGAAGAACTTGATTCGTGTGACAACTTGTGCATTCATTATGACATAGGAAGATTTCTGGTGTGATGAGAGGATAGATTTGCAATATAAGATTTGCAAGAAGGCCGACGAGCTGACCATTAAGGGAGAAATTCGATAAGTATGATTCTTGTAGGTAAATATAGTCCTTGAGATGGTCAACTTCACAATTCCATGGCTTCATGAGAGATGGACATTCCCAACCCGAGTTTGATGTGAGAGATTTGCATGAAGACGAATGACCTATAATAGATTCTTGAATTCGGTTAGAAGTAAAATATTTAAAACTCGAAAGACTACACCTGAAGTACCAAAAATTTCCCACACTGAAATATACATTGAGTGAAGCCATGTAGATAGACAGATTGTGCGAGAGAAACCATATTTGATTTATTTCAGGGGGCTTACCAGAGTCATGAGATCCTGACATAACCATCAATGGAAGTTGAAGTGTGTTGAATCTCTGGTAGGTCCCAAAATTTTCTAAAATTGTAGAATCAAATTTTGAAACTTGAATCAAACCATGCACGTTTTGAGGATAGTTGTTGTTTCTTATTTCAAAACTTCTCATCAGATGGAGACCATATCTGTCACAAGTTTCACCGGATTTTTCAACTTTGACAATAAAATTACTCAATTGGAGAGGCTCTTATGATAACACATTCAAATACAAATTACTTGGTGAGATCTCATGAGAAAGATAATTTGAAGAGTTTTATTCATGCAAAAGAAGAGATGATGAGGGGTGGGAAGAGTTCTCAATGATTTGACTGTTTTCAATTTCATCATGAATGACCTCATTGCCTTGTGTCAATTGAGGGGATAACTCATCAGATGAAGAACTTGAAGAGCATGGAGTATCTCTGTCGCAAGTGGATGTGTTGCGATGGTAAGATATAAGGGATAGTGAGGTGAAGGGGAAGTTTCAATATGAACATCTTTGACCAAAGGAGATTATAGATTGTTAGGGAACTAGCTCACCAAAAGATAGAAAAGGTAGATCAACGCCTTAGACTTCAGCCTCTTCAAGGGGACAATCCTCCTTTACATTACACAAATGAACAATTCTTAGATGGTACAAATGACTAAACCTCCCTTCTATATATAAGAGTCTAAGGGGTCGTAATATAATCAAGCCGACATAACAGTAATAACATAAGGGCACAAAAATAACAATAGTGGGTTTCTATGGGGCATACTAATAACAATATGGGGAAAATAATAAAAATAAGGGATACAATGATAATAGTAATGGGGGAATCACTAGTATTATAGGGGCCTAACATGCCCCTCTCCTTCTGAAAATCGTTTCCTCAACGCTTGAGTAGTTCTGGATGCTTCTGTATAAAATTTGTATCCTCCCATGTGGAATATTCAGCAGATAAGTTCTTCCACTTAATGAGATACTCTGAAATTGATCGATTTCGTAGCTGTCAAGTTCTTGCTTCTGCGACTGCTTCCGGTTCCAATATGATTTTTCCTTCCTCATCAAGTTATGTCAATATTGTTTCAACTGGGAGCTTATCACCTATAACCTTCTTTAAACATGAAACATGGAAAACCAGATGCACTCGAGAAGTTGCAGGAAGCTCCAATTTGTATGCCATAGTACCAATCTTTTGTAACACCTTGTACAGACCATAATACTTTGGTGATAATTTATTATCCTTCTTAGCTTGCTTGAGGGAAATTTGTTTATATGGTTGTAGCCATAGGAATACCCAATCACCTACATCAAAACTTCTTTCGCTGTGATGTTGATTTGCCTGTTGTTTCATTCTATTTTGCACCAACGTGAGGTTATCCTTTAAGAGTTGGAGAACTTGTTTTTGATGCTCGATGTGATGTTCCACTGCTTGAACCTTAGATTTTTCTCTTAAATATGATGTGATGGATGGGGGATGATATCCATAAAGTTCCATAAATGGGGTCATTTTTCCTGCAGTAATAAAGGAAGTGTTATACCACCATTCAGCCAGAGGCAACCATTTGACCCATTATGTCTGTTTATGAGATACAAAGAAACGAAGATATCCTTCCAAATATTTGTTTACTATCTCAGTTTTCCCATCAAATTGAGGATGATAAGATGAGCTATGAGTTAACTGGGTACCGAGACAAGAAAATAATTATGTCCAAAAATGTCCAGTGAAAATGGGATCTCTGTCGCTTAAAATAATCTTTGGGTTTTCATGTAGCTTTTGAATTGTTTCCATAAATGCAGTAGAAACTGTACTAGCTTTAAATGGATGTGATAATGCACAAAAGTGTGCATACTTGGTAAGTATGTAAACTACCACCATGATGACATTCTTTCCCTCGGACTTGGGTAAGCCTGTGATAAAATCCATTGAAACCTCCACCCAACGTTGGCTTGGAATCGATAAAGGTTGTAATAAGTCTGGGGTCTTAATTGTTTCAGATTTATTTTGTTGGAAAACCAAAAATTCTGCCACAAACTTTTGAATATATGATTTAAGGCCATCCCAAAAAAATTCCTTCTTAACCTTGTGGTAAGTTTTTAAAAATCTTGAGTGCCCTCCTAAGGGAGAAGTGTGCAATACCATAAGAATATTTTGTTTGAGTTGGGAATTCTTACATAGGTATAAGCGATCTTTGTACCATAACAAATCATTTTCCAGCTAAATGCATCAGATGTACTGGAATCTTGTTGTAACTTTCGAATTAGCGCCCACACTTCTTCGTCATTCTTCCATTCCTCCCTTGCTTCATTTATCCAATCTGGTTGGATAATAGAAATGGCGCACAACAATGCTTCCACATCCTCAGACTTTCTTGAGAGTGCATCAACCACAACATTTTGCTTCCCTTTTTTGTAGATGATTTAAAAGTCATAACCCAACATCTTTGTAACCCATTTTTGTTTCTATTCAGAGGATAATCTTTGTTCTAAAAAGTATTTAAGGCTATCATGATCTGTTTTTACCTTGAAGTGTCTTCCCATTAGGTAGGGTCGCCATTTCTTAAGTGCATGTAGTATTGCTAACATTTCCTTCTCATAAATATCTTTGTGTAAATACTTTCCCTTGATTGGATGACTTTCAAAAGCAATGGGTCTTTCATCTTGCATTAACATAGCACCAACTCCATTTCTTGAGGCATCACATTCCACAATAAAGGTTTTTGTGAAGTTCGACATAGCTAAGGCTGGTGCTTGGCACATTGCCTCTTTAATATGTTCAAAGGCCTTTGTTGCTTCTGGAGTCCATGAAATTGCATCTTTCTTCAATAATGTTGTTAGAGGTGCTGCTATTCTCCCATAATTCTTAACAAACTTGTGATAATACCCTGTCAACCCGAGAAATCCTCGTAGATGCTTGATGGATGTGGTGATTTTCCATTCCTTAATGGCTTTAATTTTGCTAGGGTCTACCTTAACACCTTCATGAGATTAAATATGACCCATATATTCCACCTCTTGTACTCCAAAGAAACAGTTGGAGCTTTTTGCATATAATTGTTTCTCCTCCAATAGTTTGAGCACCCTGTCAACATGTTCAACATGATCCTTCCAAAAGACTTGTTGTAGATTAGTATATCATCAAAAAATACTAACACAAATTTTCTAAGGAAGGGTTTGAAAATGGAATTCATCAAACCTTGAAATGTACAAGGTGCATTGGTAAGGCCAAAAGGCATAACCAAAAAATCATAATGACCCTCATGAGTTCTAAATGTTGTTTTCGAAATGTCTTTCGTCTTCATTCTGATTTGATGATATCCTGAATGAAGATCCAACTTAGTGAAGTAAATTGATCCATGCAATTCATCCAGTAATTCATCAATGACAAGAATGGGAAACTTATCTTTAATAGTGAGC
>APFE031458768.1:0-11140 GCA_000404065.3 Pinus taeda | reverse complement strand
AAACCATTTTTATCTTTACCATCATTTTTATTTTAAAAAGACAAGTGCATTGACAAGTCACGCATAACAATCATCTTAAATGGAAAATATACTTTTCCACACAATAATAATATAATAAATAAATAAAAAATGCACCACTAAAACTGAATAAACTTTAAAAAGCACCACTAAAAATTACATATCAAATAACCATGGAAAGGGAAAAAATGGAACAGCAAAAGGTCATGTCCTCTATATTTGGGTACGCTGTTTTGAAATGTCTGTGGGAGTATTGGTTTGCTACATAAGCATCTAGTGATACGACATGAAGGAATCATTATGTTTACACTTCATACGTTTAAATATGATCTACATGCCATGTTGAGGTTGTACGATAACCATAGCGATGGGAGCATGCTTGTATGCAGGTGAAACACTGAATGAGAATCTCTGCAAAATTATAAGTAAAGCAGTCTTAGCCTCCAACATGGAAAAATTTTGGCCAATACATGTTCTTGGAACCATTGAAAATGGTAAAAAGGCATTTGGGTGAGTAGTTGCCTTTGAAGGACCATCTGCAAATCTTTCGGGCTTAAACATGTTTGCATTTGGCCCCAATACTTCTCACTGTGATGCACTCCCAAAATTGAGAAACTCAGGAGTGCGCCTTTTGGAAGTGAAAACGGGCTGAGCTTCATCTCTTTGCATGGTTCTCTTATTATCGAATGCGCAGGTGGGTATAGCCGTAGAGATTCATTTAACACCATAGTCATTTGCCAACCAGGAAAAAAAGAACAGACAACAGTCACTATGCTACCTTAAATGAGAAATAATCAACAAATCGAATGAGAAAAGTGATGGAATACATACTGATTTCATCCTGCCAAGCATCTCTGCATCTGGTATGCCCGTGCCACAAACACTGTTAACTTCTTTTCTTAATATTTCCCGCCAATCCAGGTTTATTGCAAGCAAGAATAATGTCTCGACACATGCTTCCGTGTTCCAATTCACTATTGCCAACATGTCCTAGCGTTGTCATTGAATAAAATTTGTGTGAACATGCAATACCAACAAAAACAAAAACTAATAACAGGCAATGAATTTCTTGAGATCTAATGTATATTTTCAAGAAAATAATTTATAAACCATATACGTCTTATAATGGATTGGAAAATTGAATAATTCTGCATTTGTAATGATATTTCTGGGGCCTTGAAAACTTGTAGTCCATACTAAACTGGAACATATGAATTACAAATCACTGCTCAATTAACAAGGTAAAATGTTTATGAGACAACTGACGCAAAAATAGGCAAAAGCATGGAAACATGAAGACAGGCAGAAGTTAAAAGTTAAAACAGACTAAACGTTATTTTCAAACATGAGGATCTCAGTGATGATCAAGCCACAAAATGAAAAAAAATTGCATATAGCTCACTATGATATAAGGTTCTAACTTCTATGATAGTTGAAAGAATACAGGGGCAGATTCTCTAACCACATATCGAAATATAGCATGTTGAATATGGCAGGTATGACAGTACTTCTAACATACTAATCATCAAGTTCATAGATTGCATCAAGGTGCTTAAATAAACAAGAGAATTTTATTTTTTTACTGCATTTGTATTATTCATATATTGTCTGGACACATGCTTCCTTGCTCTAAATCACTATTGCTAGCATGTCCTAGCTTTTCATTGAATAAAATTTGCATAAACATGCAATATCAAAACAACTAAACAACGGCAAGGAAATTTTGGAATTTAATGTATATTTTCAAGACTAATCTAAAATCATGTACATTTTGCAATGGATTTGAAAATTAAATAATTATGCATGTGTAATGATATATTGTGAAGCCTTCGAAAACTTGTATCCATACCAAGCTGGAAAAATTAATTTACGACTGACTGCTCAACTAAATGTTTATGAGACAACTTACTCAAGTCTCAAACATAGGCAGAGGCATAGAAACATGAAGACAGATAAAAGTTAGAACAGACTAAATTATTTTCAATCATAAAGATCTGAGATATGATCAAGGCACAAACAAAAAGGACTGCATATGGTTGTCTATGTTTGAAAATAACGTCCTATGGTAGCTGAAAGAATGCAGAAGCAGGTTCATGAACCACATATTAAAAGATAATGTCTTGAATATGGTAGCAGAGCTCTCCACGTCAAGGGTTATGGTCTTACCGGTCAAGGTCTTCACTAATATCTGCATCTTTAAACGAAATCAACCCAATACACAACCTGTGTAATCACGGAGCATAATTAGAAACCCTTATTAACATTTAAAGGCCTAAATAAGCCAAAAAAGCTCATGAATTTCGCAATCTACACTCGTAGCAGTAATTCTAACATACTAATCATCAAGTTCATAGATTGCATCAAAGTGCTTAAATAAACAAGAGAATTTTAATTTTTTACTGCATTTGTATTATTCGTATATTGTCTGGACACATGCTTCCTTGCTCTAAATCACTATTGCTAGCATGTCCTAGCTTGTCATTGAATAAAATTTGCATAAACATGCAATATCAAAACAACTAAACAGCGGCAAGGAAATTTTGGAATTTAATGTATATTTTCAAGACTAATCTAAAAATCATGTACATTTTGCAATGGATTTGAAAATTAAATAATTATGCATTTGTAATGATATATTCTGAAGCCTTCGAAAACTTGTATCCATACCAAGCTAGAAAAATTAATTTACGCCTGACTGCTCAACTAAATATTTATGAGACAACTGACTCAAGTCTCAAACATAGGTAGAGGCATAGAAACATGAAGACAGATAAAAGTTAGAACAGACTAAATTATTTTCAATCATAAAGATCTGAGATATGATCAAGGCACAAACAAAAAGGACTGCATATGGTTGTCTATGATTGAAAATAACGTCCTATGGTCGCTGAAAGAATGCAGAAGCAGGTTCATGAACCACATATTAAAAGATAATGTCTTGAATATGGTAGCAGAGCTCTCCACGTCAAGGGTTATGGTCTTACCGGTCAAGGTCTTCACGAATATCTGCATCTTTAAACGAAATCAACCCAATACACAAACGGATCGAATGTAGACACTTATTAACTTAATCTGTCAAGGCGTCCTCTGTCTTTCGATTCTGTTTGTTATCTTTAGGGGGCAACTGTTTTAGCATTGGCGAAGGCGGCACTCATTAGCTGATAAGATAGCTTGCAGTACCGCTGTTGCGTTTGCCGCCATTACTAAAATGAAAGTTCACCAACTTCCATGAATATATTTTACTCTCTTCTGAGACTGTTAGATGAAATCACCAAAATGGTTCTTCACTCACTTTCATGAATATTCCTTTCTCTTTTCTGAGGCCCTCTTTGATGAAATAGGCAATTGAACGGGCAAAGATTATTCACCACGAATCTACTAAATAAATCCGGTTGGAAATGGCCGAACCATGCATAGGCCTGTTGGGACTTTCACAGATTTTATGGTTTCAACTTGCTCATACATTTGCTATTGCCATTTTCAATTTACTTCTGATTTCATTTCCAGAAGCATGTTTTTTCTATCTTCTTTGGAGCACAATGATTTTCAATTTAATCGTCTGTGGAGCACAGTGATTTTCCATTTATTCATCATTTCATTTCCTAAATCATTTTTTTCAGATAAAAATATGTCATTTTTTTTTCAAATCAAAAAACCATTGATTTATATAATATATTAATATATTTTCCAGATAAACTATCAAAATTACAAACAGTTTATGTTCCCATATCATACTAAAGAGTAAATCTGAAACTTTTTGAATATGACTTTATGATTCAGAAGAGAGCGATTCAAATCACATATGTTGTATCATACAACAGTAGCATTTATGTTCAGCAATAAACCACCAAAAAAAGAAAGAAAGAAAAAAACTCAAATACCAATTTTAAGGGAGTATCATTTCCAAAATCATGGATAACAATATGGGTTCTTTCAAAGTTTCTGGGGCAGTTTAACTGATAATTCTCCTATTATGAATTGTTATATATGAATTTTGAGATTGGACTTTCCTCAATTAACTTGTATGTAATTTTATTGCCAAACTGTTATGTAAATTATGAAGTTTAAGGTTTGTAAATTTGCAATTCAATTGACGATAATAACTATGATGTTAAGCTTATTATATGGTTTGCTTGCCTTTTTTGGATGCATATTGGCTTAGTTCTTTATAAGGACCAAGTAGATATTTTGTGTTTTTGGACTTGCTGGGCTATTCATGACAACCATGCCAGCTATATCTCTAGTGTTAGTCCTCTTACTTAGGATGTCAAGATGTCAATTTTGGTTCTAAGAAACTCTTTCTTCAGCGGCTGGTCTGGGTTCCCTGGTTACAGAAAGTGGTAAGAAGCTCTACTGATATACTCTGTTTTCTAATCCATCAATGGATTTTTTAATTTACAACCCAAAAAAAACTAAAACTAAAAATCTACCCACAAACGAATCCAGTTACCAATTCCCTTAATTATAAAAAGTAAATTCTTTTTTCACTTAAAATTATACAAAATAATCTGAAAATAAAATCTAAATAAAAGATGGTAAACTTTCACCATAGAGAATAGCCTAGCCGATCATATCAATATTGTTATTATTATTCACAGGTCATTGGATTTCCAAATTTATAAGAGTTGCTGCATGTTGTAACATTCCCATCCATGTCTTAATTCCACAATATAATTCAGGGGTTCTCAAGTGTTAAAGGAAGAGAACTGGACGAGAAAATTGGACATATAATAATAGACATCAACTGCAGTGTAGCTGCAAATAAAGATGGCTGTAAGGAAATTGAAGAGAGAGAATGTAGAAACCATTTACGAAAGATAAAGAAAAAGTACCAGCAATCACGATAACTAATTTATTTGTAGCTTAGGATTTGATGCAGAGGCCTACGCTCTGCTCCCCATTCACAAAATTCTGTTTCCAATCTGGTTAAAGAATGCAGATGCGTCTAAATAAAACACTACTCGGCAGAACATATCCTCCAATTGATTAAAAAGCCTGCAAGCAAATTATTAACAGGAAGAACATAACCTGCCAACATCTATATGTCTAAAATCGGGAAGAAAAAGCAGATGACAACAGGGAAAGGATTAGAAACAAAGATCAAAGATAGACAGAATGGTTGATTGCATGAAAGACGAAAAAGATAGAGAACTGATCCCCTGAAGGAAATCAAATGAAAAAAAGCACAGTGATCGCGTTTGGAAAATGAGCAAATACTGTAAAATGCAATGAAGAAGAAGAGCCGTGTCGCCATATTTAAATGGAAGTAAGGGTAAGATGGTCCTTTCGTAAAGGGAGACGGAGACGTGTAGTCGTTCCAAACCTTTTCGTTCTGAATACCTATTATTAGTGTTGGTGGGAGAAACTGCGAGGAACGTGGGGCCGTTGAGAAAGAGGCGTAGAAGAGTTGAGCATCTTCTTTCCTGCACTTAATCTGACGGTGGAAGATGCTTTTATCGTCTAACATAGACAATCGATGGTCCACAATCGCACAGGGTAGCAGCTGGGGGTGTTGATTTTAGAGGGGAACGCCTTACTGCGTAAATATTAAATATAACTTCAAAAACGAAGTCGTAGGATGAGCTAAGTAAGATGAAGGTGACTCATAGGTTTATATGAAATAGGAATTTATGTATTATTAAACGTTTTAAAATTTTTAATAATAAGAAAATAGTAAAAATAAGATTAAAAAAATACATTTATAGAAAAAAATTAAAGTAGTTTTGGAATTAATTAATTAGATTTATATCACTACAATAATTTATTTATTATTAAAAAATAAAAAATTCACGTTATTTAATTATTAAAAAAGATGGAAAGGGAATGGAGAGGATGGGAGCCACAGATCTTAGGTCATGGTCGCAGGTGCGAGGGCTACGGCCAACACGGCTGAAAGTCTAAGGCTTCCTCGCAAAAGTAAAGGTTGGTTTGGAAGACAGTCAACAGGAGCAAGAGTCAAGCAGAAGGAGCAGTTGGAGAAGGCAACATAGGGTGACATCTGGCTGGATTTGAAGCTCGGGTTGTATCGTGGACGGTCTTCGTGACTTAGGGTTTCTCGGCATCAGAAAACATCCTAAGTCTCGGTCCACCAGAATCATAGCTGTCGTTCTCTCCATTTTACACTGTCACTAAAGCCCGAAACGATTGCTTTGGTGGTATTAGGGTCTAAGTAGGAGCATTAACCATGGTAAACCCAGATGAGGCCGTCGAGCTCGAGCCATAACCAGAAGATATTTTGTCGGTGTGGGGGAAAGACTTAAGATCCAAAACATTGAACAATTTTTCGGGGGATGCGGCTGATTTGCATGAGCCATGTGTGGAGTACCAAGGAAGGTATGTTTCGATGGTCATTTTGGTATCTTTTGATGAAAACTCAAAAGCCTTTTGCATGGGAAACTTAGATAATGATAAGAACTTATAACGAAACACGAGAGATTAATGAGAAGCACTGATAATCTTCATTTCTATGTGCAGGAGGGAGGAAAAGCGGAAGGTGGCCATTCCAAGAGTAAAGATAAAGACGAGCTAACTGTTGTCCCTTTGACGAAAGACCGGAAGCGAACCAGATCGAAACGGATCAACCCAAGAAAGGACGAGGAGATACCAGCACGGAACAGAAGAGGGAAAAAGTAACGCAACATTAATGATTCTGCGAATTCCTCAGGATCTTAGATCCTGAGGGATCGCTGTTTTACCTATTTCTGTATCTAGATGTCTCCGCCATTTCTCCTATAAAAGGGATAGCACTGTTGGCTACGTGTGTGTAATTTCTTTTAAGAAAGATCGAGACTATGATCTTTATGTTCTATTGAAAACTTGAGTTCCTGTAATTTTATTGCATGCTTTAATACAAACTTGTTCACTTTTTATCTTTGAGCATGGATCCATCTTAAGCGGTGTACCCCTGGAGGCTAAGGGCCCGGCCCTGGAGGACACTTGCTCTTGTATTATTACGCGTGGTTTTCGTGTGGTTTGTTCATAGACGTAATTGGTAATCTGCTGTGTTTTGAGAACATTCTATTACATGCTCTGTCGTGATTGACTCATTTCGTGTTCTTGAACTTTATATCGATGCTATGTTATTTTACCAATTCTTTAAGTATTGATTAATCTCCACAGGACACTATTACTTTATTACAGAATTCTTCACGATTGTGTTTTGCATCATAACAAGTCATCTGGAAAGGTCTGTTTCACATGGTTATCGAATGTTATTATTCTTTATTGTGAGATGCAATCATATGCGTTTTAACAGAAGCAAATTAAGTATGTTGTGTTTCTAAGGTTTTATAGTATTGTTCTATCATATAAGATTGAGGGATTGGTGTTTTGATTGGCATGGTTAAATAGAGTTGCAGCTTAAAGAACTCGGTTATTGCTTATTTCGAGTGTTGTTCTATTCCTGAACTGCTGTTCCATTTACTTGCTGTCCCATTTATTTGTTGTTCCATTTATTTGCTGTTCCATTTCAAATTGCTGTTCCATTTCCAGATTGCTAATTTGCTGTTTCTTGAGAACAGACTTAGGCTGTAGTGGACCCCAACATCTGCTACTTGGTCCCCAGACCTCTGATCTGCTCCCATCAGCTACGAAAGGGATGTGTTATTGCTACCAAGCCCTTGGCTGATGTACTGTTCTATTTCATTGCCATTTCCTTTATCTGCTGTTTCATTTCTAATCATTAAGAACGATCCCAGGTTGTAGCGAGCCCAGCATCTGCTATTTGGCTCCCAGACCTCTGATCTATTCTCATCAGTATGGAAAGGATGGGTTATTGCTGCCGAACCTTTGGCTGATGCCATACTTGGTGTGATTTGGTCTTTTGAAGTAGTTAAGTTGTAGATTTGCATTAATTTACTTGCGTAGCTTTTAAATAGTTGTACTACAAGCATTACTCTGGAAAATGCTAGCCTCAGACTGAGACACCCTTTGAAATAACCAGACGATCCCGGATTGACATATTAATGTGAGGTAACTAGAGGTGAAAGAAACCCTTTTTATAGCTCTACATTTTGGCGCCGTTTCCAGGGAAAGAGTGTAGCCATTTGTCTTTTTCAGAGTAGTGTACGAACCTGCTAGGGAAGAATTGGGTTTTGAAAACGGAAGGTAAGAACCTACGTGCGGAGCATGTAAAAGCCCTGCTCCTTTGCCCGCTTTCCTGCAGATTTGCTATTATCTGCTTAAAACTTGGTAGTTAAATTGAGTGCATGCCTAAGCAGAAAAAGCCAGAGAAAAATCCCAAACCGTTGCCAAAACAAGAAAAAGCTAAGGGACCGGTGACCCTTGGTCGATCAACATACATAGACGAAATCTATAAGAAAGCCAAATCTCAGCCTTCAGTAGGACCCAGGAAAGTTACTTCCAAACAACCTACTAGTTCCCTTCAGGCCTCAGGGTCACCATCTGAAGCCTTTGCTGAGGTGCATAGTCAGACTGACGAACAGGACTTTCAAAAATTGAAAATTCTATTCCAGAACGACTGCAGGAAGGGAATCTAAGTAATCTTTGTGAAGGAGAAGGGGAAACAGGGGAAATTGGAGAGCCAATATCTCCTCCTAGGATAACTCAGCCATTAAATAGCCCAGACAAGGGGAGCGCGGTAAAAATTATTATTGAAGACACCCTATTTCCTCAGACAAAAATTCCAAATAGAGAAAGTGCTATTAAAACCGTTCCTGTTGAAAACATTCCTCCTCAACCTAGGAATACCCTCTTAGATCTTCTGGAAGGTTATTGGCATATATTTGACCCAATGGCTCAAAATCCGCCAAACACTCAAACCTCTACATTACAATACCCTATAGTGGATTCCGCAGCAAATGCTTCTATGAAAGCAATCCCCCTTTAACACATCCCTACATTTCACGGACTAACATCAGAGGACCCCGATGCATTCTTATTCGAATTTGATGTGCTTTGCAGGGGATATGATTACACCACTGACCCCCAGAAACTAAAATTGTTCCCCTCCACTTTGAAAGGGGCAACTTTAAGATGGTTTATGGGATTATGTGGTGGAGTTATAAAGAACTGGGAACAAATGAAAGAATCTTTCCTAAAGAAATATCAAGATTACTGTAGGTCTAGAGAACTCAAAGATGAAATATTTCAGATAATAGCTAGACCAAATGAAACATTAGAGGAATACGTGGAACATTTCCAGTATAATCTGCAAAGATCCCCTTATGCATCGTTGCCTTTGCCTGACAATGTGTTGAAAACAACATTAATAAGGGGCATGAAAGAACAATGGATTGAAACATTAAACATTATGGGGAAAGGGGATATATATCAGGAAAGTTTTGTTGACACAATTGATTTATGTATCAGGAGTTCGAGAGGCAGTACACGAATCAAACCAATAGAACATGATCGATTTGCACGGGGAAACAAAATTTCATCAGAAGGAGTAACACGTGTGGAAATTGGGAATTTATTTGAAAATTTTAAAATTGATATACTAGGAACACTGACTACACAATTGGACGTGTTGCAGGCTAAGCAGAAACAAATGGAGGCAGAATAGAATTTAGCAATCTTCTGCCCCAGGTGCAGGAAGAAGCATAACCATAAGGAGTGCCCACTAGATACAGTTCAGACATGTGCCATTTGTACAAGGGATCACTCTATAGAAAGTTGTCGCCAATTACCTGGACTGAAAACAATATATAAGGAAGCAGAAGAAGACCCAGAGGTAGTATATCTACTTAACAAGCGTCGTCAATGGCAGCCGCGACAAACTGGTATGTTTTCAGACCCAACTTCTTCTTTTCAGTATCCGTAGTACAATACTCAACAGTATAATACATGGCAAAGTCAGTTTCAACCCCCATTTCCAAATTGGTCATCACAGTCGTACCCTTTTGCAAACCCGTGGCTAAATCAGACAAGCCAATCTGGCTGGTCGAATCCGCCTTATCCCCCACCATACTAGCAAAACAACCCATATCCACCGCAATGGACTCCCCCCACTTCACAAAGTTCAGTCTGGCATAATAACTGGCAGAGACCAACACAACAGCCAGTAGGAAACATTCCTTTCCCTCAACCTACACTGCCAGCTTTACAAAAAAACCCCCAATCTAATCTCAGACCCCAACTCCTAGCCCAGCCCAATCCCAATCTAAATAACAGACCGGTCCAAGCACTTCAAATTTTAGAAACACCAGAAGAAGGACCCGATTTGAGGGAGTGCAATGATCTGCAGCTAAGATCTGGCATATTATTCAAACAAAGGGAAACAAAATAGTTTAGATTGAAGATCAGTTACCTAGAGAACAACTATCACAAGAAGAGGATGAAAACATACAACAAACTCAGAATCAAGCAACTACATCCTCTCCCCCGTTCCCAGAACGTTTAGGCATACCTCGACCTATACAGCAACATAATTTTGACATTCTGGGAGAATTACAAAATTTGTACATAAAAATCCCATTCCTTCAAGCCATTCAGGATATCCCATTATACGCTAAAACTATCAAGGAATTGTGCATAAAAAGACCGAGAAGGAATGTAATAGATAGTCCAAGAGTTCAAGTAGTCGACACTTTATCTGACCTGTTATTAGGAAAGGAAACACCTATTAAGTATGAAGACCCAGGTAACCCAGTAGTAACTGTTCAAATTTATGGCAAAACCTTAACCAATGCTTTAGTTGATCTTGGAGCTGCAATTAATATATTGACCACTTCTACTTGCCAAAAGTTAGGAATTACATCTGCAGAACCCACTTCAACTTTGCTGGAATTGGCTGATAGACCTGTGGTTAGACCAGAAGGCATACTGCATGATGTTATGGTCTCAGTTGATTCCTGGGAATACCCAACTGACTTTCTGATAATAAACCCTAAAACCCGACTAGATGGACATCCATTGATCTTAGGAAGGCCTTGGCTCGCTACCGCTGATGCCTATATCGGCTGTCGACAAGGAAACATGATCATAACTAAGGGGGCTGATATTAAGACCTTAGTACTATATCCCCCAGCACAGCCAAGCATCACAATAGTCAAAACTAATAGGCACCCTGTATCATATCTTACTGACAACATTAGATCTCCATTAACTATACAAGAGGCGCTAGAGTTCAAAAATCAAACAGAAGATGATGCCATCAGTA
>APFE031458766.1:18938-46475 GCA_000404065.3 Pinus taeda | reverse complement strand
GGGAGATTGTTGGCATTATGATTCTGGTTTGGCTCTATGGTACAGGTGTTGTACTTGATGGCAACTCACTCTTGTGGCAGATCTCAGTTGAGGCACTCAAAAATCATGGAAATTAAGGTACCCGCAGGTAATCCTAGAAGAAGCTGCGGACCGCAGGTACGCCATTCAAGAGGTGCAGACATGCACGCAGTTGCTCCATTCAGAAGGTGCGGACTCTAGTTTCACTCTCTCCAATGCATAAAAGCGTGTGCACGTGGGAATCTTCATGAACAGTTCATGGTATTAGTCCAACAGTTTTTGATCCTATGGTTTTGGTTCGTGGTATTGCATCTACAAATATTGATCCAAGGTATTGGGTTCATGATATTGTGTTATTATGGTTTTGGACCATGGTATTGTGAAAGGCTTGCCTATAAAAAGGAAATGAGATGTCTTGGCCACACACTTGTGAAATTTGAATATCTTAAGATTTGAAATTTTGGGTGATTGGTCTTAAAAGCTAGATCTAAATCAAGGAGATAACTTAAGGCGAATCTATTGACATGTCGTGATCTCTCGGGCACATGAACTGATCTGTGGATCTGACTGACTGTGGCACATTGGAGGACTGTAAATTTGGCCCTAATCAGAAGTCCGCAGGCGATCCGAAGGTGCAGTGCGGGGGTACGCAGCGCAGTAAAAGGCTCAGTACGGAGGTACGCAGCGCAGCCAAAGGCGGAGTGCGAGGTACGCAGCGCAGAAGAAGGAACAGTGTGGGGTGCACGTAGTGCAGAGAAAGGCATAGTGCGAGGTACGCAAGAAAGAAGGAGGCACAGTGCGGAGGTACGCGTCAGTAAGAAAGTAAAGGTGTGGATCTGAAGAAAAGTACGCAGAGTAGAAGAACGACCAATGCGGATCTGCGTAGTATAGATTCAGAAGAGCTGCAGATATTCGCAGGCCCCTCTCGGTGAAGTTGCGAACTGATCTTGAAACATTTGTTGACTGTCTTTTATCTATTGCAGCAGAGTTCTGGGTTTAGATTTCTGGTATTACTTTTCTGTTCACACCATTCTGAAGAGTTGGGTGATTCATTGGTTCATTGTATAAGGAGATTGGGTGATTTACATGTACTTGATGATTATTTGATGTTCATGGATCTAGTCTAAAAATTTATGAAACGTGGTCCTTAAAGGGGGTTGCAACTCCCTTCCAGGAGAGACTGGAAAACGAGAGAGAGTTGTAGCTCTCTGCAGGTTGCAGCCTGCGTACTGGTAAAGGACTGCACCAGTACAAAATCATTGTAAAAGAAGTTTCTAATTGAAAGAAGATAGAGACATATTGCAGTAGGTTGTTTTCACCCACATTGGGTTTCCACCTTATATCTGGTGTTCTTTGGTGTGACTATCTGTTTTTCTTGTTTCATGCTCATTATCATATGGTACTGACATACAAGTTAATGATCAATATCTAAAGATTAAATTAATGATGGCATATTGAAAAAAAAAAATTTGATAATACTGATTCACCCCCCCCTCTCAGTATTATTTCCAACATTCCCTTAGATCGATATGAAGGTGTGTGATGCACGGAAATAGTCTGCAATTATGAAGAAGAGGAAAATCTAGATCAGATTTATAAGATCACTGCTTGAGATGAGGATTGGATCAATCCTACAAAAAATGGACAAATTACATGGGATCGAGATAATTCCTACACCTAAAACTCTGGTGAAGAGCTTGAACATTGGCATAACATATTACATGAAGTCTCTTCGTTGTGCTGCAACATATTGACCAAATTGCTTCGATGCATCTCCATGAAGGTAAGAAATATTCCTCATTATGATGGTCTAGATGATGTTAATTTGTTTTTAGATAACTTTGAAAGGGAGGTGCCATAAGAGAATTGGTTCCAGGCACTAGATCTAGCGTTATGCCTACCTGTTGGTGGGGTACGCATAAGGGCAGCTCCATTGATTGGAAAGAATACAGGTGAATGGTGAAGTTGAGGTTCGAGTACATTAATACCATATGATGGAGAAATACATTGGAAAAGATGATCCACGCAAACATCTGGTGTGGTGGACTAAAGTTTGGGGAGAGGAACCTCAGCCTAAATGGGTGCACATCTTTTGTCACACCTTGGATACCATTTCGATGAATTGGTGCCTAGATATGGAGCTACAACATGGAACAAATGAGTGGGATATCCTGAGGGAAAGTTTCTTGTTAACCTTCATCTTTGAGGATGGCTTTGAATGTATTGATGAAGCACTCCAAAAAGTTAAGGGTGCGAACTATAAAACACCCGAGGACCCGGTAGAATGGGTTCAACCAGACTGGAATACGCAGTTGCACCATGTGCTGGAATGCTATAATGTGACCGCTGAAGAAGAAGAAGATGATCCTAAAAATATCAACATTCTGAAGTTTGAGGGTTGAAGGACCCAAAGCAGCAATCTCTCACACAGCATATCCTCTGAAGATTAGACAAGTAAACATTGGATCGAACAATCAACCAAAGTTTGCGAAGATAGGAGACTACTGGGATGAGTATACAGTTGATAATGTCGCAAAATTGTTGTGCGAATACTAGGACTTGTTTCCCACCAAGTTCTCAGATCTAAAGGGGATAGTAGGGGATCTTGGCGTGATGAAGATTACTTTGACTCTAGATGTGAAGCCTGTAAAACAACGACCCTACTATTTGAATCCAAAATATATGGAAAAGGTGCACAAAGAGTTGGACAATATGCTTGAAGCAGGGATCATTGAGCCAGTGGAGGAATCAAACTGGGTAAGTCCTATGGTACTTCAGGAGAAAAAGCAACAGGATGAAATCTGGATATGCGTAGACCTGAGGAAGTTCAATGATGCATGCATTCATGACCTGTTTCCAATGCCATTTACAGATGAATTCTTGGATAATGTTGGAGGGAAAGAAGCCTATTCGTTCAATGATGGGTTCTTAGGGTACCATCAGATCAAGATCGCGCCGAAGGATCATAGCAAGACCACCTTCGCGACGGAGTGGGGATGTTTTCAATATACTGTAATGCCATTTGGACTAAAGAATGTACCTGCGATCTTCTCACGCGTAGTAATTGTATCTTTTAAGGAATTCATACATAAGTTCTTAGAAGTATACTTTGACGATTGGACTGTATTTGGGTTGTTAAAGTGCCATGTTGCAAGTTTGTGCCTTATGTTGGATACTTGTCGCAGACATCAAATAGCCTTGAATTTGAAGAAATGCATTTTCTATGTCCCTTATGTAATATTGCTAGGTCATGTGGTTTGCAAGCAGGGATTGATGGTAGATCTTGCAAAGATAGTAGTTACTTTCAATTTGGAGGCCCTAAAGAATGTGAAATAGTTGTGCACGACACTAGGCCATACAGGGTACTATAGAAAGTTTATTAAGGCACATGAGCAAATCACTATGCCAATGGAGAAACTATTGAAGAAAGGCGTGACATTCTATTGGGATGAAGAGTGTCAGAACAATTTAGATATTTTGAAGAAAAAATGGTCACTGTGCCCATTCTGGTATTCCCTGATTAGAAAAAGGAGTTTCATGTGCATGTGGATGCTTCTTGTATTTTTCTAGGCGCAATACTGACCCAACCAGGTGAAGGAGATATTTATCATCCTATAGCATTCGTGAGTAGGAAGTCGTATAAGGTGGAGAAGAACTACTCGATTACATAGTGCAAAGGACTGGCTATGGTGTATGCGCTACAAAAATTCCGGCATTATCTGTTAGGCGCATACTTTAAGATGTATACAAACCATTTTGCACTAAAGTACCTGGTCAATAAGCCTGTGTTAGGGGGGAAGATCTATAGATGGTTGTTTCTCTTTCAAGAGTATGATTTTGAGGTAATTGTGAAGCCTGGATGATTGAATGTTGGTCCTGATCATCTCTCTCGGCTTGAGACTAGTGATGAGCCTACTAGTTTGGAAGAAGGGTTACCTGATGCACAACTCTTTGATGTTCGTGTCGCAAATGAACACTTTGCTGATATCATCTAGTTTTTAACAACTGGCATAGCCCCAAAAGTATATTCTATGCAACAAAAGAAGGAGTTGGTGGTTCGCGTGGCTGATTTACTGTGATCGTTAAACACCTATATAAAATGGGTTACGATGAGATACTACGCTAATATGCCCTAGAGTTTGAACGACCGAGCATCCTCGTAGAAGCACATGGAGGAGTGGCAAGAGGCCACTATGCAGGAAGAGTGACCATGCAAAAGATCCTATGCACAGGACTTTGGTGGCCAACGGTGCATAACGATGCAAAAGCATATTGTAGGGCATGCAATGGTTGCCAAAGGATGGGGAGACCATTATGGAGGGATGAATTTCCTTTGAATCCATAGATAATTTTACAGACATTTGATAAATGGGCAATTGATTTTGTGGGTCTGATCCGACTTCCAGGGAAAAAGACTGAAGCACAATATATTATTACAGTCACTAAATACTTGACGCGATGGGCAGAGGCATAGTCGGTAAAGGATTGTACAACAACTACTGCTGCGAATTTTATCTTCGAATATATCCTATCCCGATTTGGTTGTCCTAAGATATTAATGAGTGATAGGGGTATGCATTTCTTAAATGAAACGATTGTCATGATGCTTGAAGAATTCCAGGTCTATCATCAAAAAAGCATGCCCTGTCATCCTCAAGCTAATGGTACGGTTTAAGCCTTCAACAAAATTATTGAGAGTGCTCTAACAAAGGTTTACAACTTGAAGCAAAATGACTGGGATGCATGCATACCAATAGTCTTTTGGGCATATAGAACTACTTGTAAAAAGTTAGCAGGCCAAACCCATTTAACATTGGTTTATGGGCAGGAGGCCGTGATGCCCATGGAATATATTGTGCCAAGTCTATGCATTGCAGCACTAACCGATATGGTTGATCGAAAGACTATGGAGGAGTGCCTCGCGCAGCTGATGGAATTAACTTAGGAGGATCAGTTTTTAGCAGGATTTCACCAACATGTGCAAAAGGAGTGTGAAAAGGCATGGCACTATCGACACATAAAGCAGTGCAACTTCCAGGTTAACAATTTGGTCTTATTATGACAATAAGTTTAGAAAATTCCCGAGAAAATTTCAAATGCATTGGCTGGGACCATATGTGGTCAAGGAAATTATAGATGGTGGCATAGTTCAGCTCACGAAGTTGAATGGAGAATTTTTTATGGGAAGAGTCAATTGGAATCGATTGAAGTTGTACAAGGGGGATCCCACCCCTGCACAGTGACTATATGATGGCAGGAGTCTTAATACTCCAGGCAACTATAAGGAACTACGAGACTATAAATTACACTGCTCGACAATTGGAAAGACGAAGTAAGGAGGTTGTGCGATGGAGGAAAGTAGGGCACCAAGAGGAGCTGCGCCATGGAGGTTGGTGCCCCGTACCTGGGTCAAAAAGTAGCCATTGGGTGCACTGTACCTGATTGGATGGCCAAATTTCCATTAGGAGGAGCGGCGAGAGAGCATTTATGGGGAAAAGCTTTTGAAATTTGCAGCCAAATATGCATTAATGATAGAAAATTGGAGGGAATGATTGGATCTAAATTCAAATTCTCCTATAAATATGGTAGGCTTACCAGCATTTGAACACTTTGCTTCCAACGAGTTTTCCTTAATCCTTACTGCGAGAGAGATTTTTTTATGTATGAGAAGATTTGGGAAGATATTTTAGCACGACTAGAAAATTGGAGGGAATGATTGGATCTAAATTCAAATTCTCCTATAAATATGGTAGGCTTACCAGCATTTGAACACTTTGCTTCCAACGAGTTTTCCTTAATCCTTACTGCGAGAGAGATTTTTTTATGTATGAGAAGATTTGGGAAGATATTTTAGCACGACTAGAATTCGCCAGCTTACCTAAGTGGTGTAGAGAGATAATCTTTGAAAGAATGATGACCACCCCCAAATCATCAAACACACCATCTAAATCCGCACCCTCTACTAAAGTACTGCCCCCTGTTTGATCCCCAAAAAGATCTTTAATTGAAATTGTGATTTATTCGTTGTTAGAAAGTGTTAATGCGTGATTTGAAAACACCATGAAATACATAAGCATGTAGAAATGAATAATAATATTGCAGCAAATTAGAACAGCAAACCATGAGAAGAAAAGTGATGTAAGAGATTGATAACGAAGTTAAACTATCTCAAAGCCTACATCTCCGGGACCAGTCTTCAACAGGGAGGCCTTTATATTAGAAATTCAAAGCCCAAAAAAAATATATCAAAGTTACATCAATAAGACCCCTAGCTGGTCCACTTGTGTTCTGCTCGACCTCGGAAATCCGACGCAACTGATGGCCTGAAATAGACCCCCTAAAACTCCCGAAATAAACTTGCAAAATTCTTCCTTCAAATCTCGAAAGCTACACAAAAATTCTTCTTTACCGTACAAAATATCACAACTCTCCTCTTTTTTTTTTACATGAAATTACATTTTACATTTTACATTACAAGTATATACTAGTATATATTGTATATATAGTATATGAATAAACCAATGTATTAAAAAAATCTCATATTGTTATAACCAACTCCATATATAACATATTCGTTATAAATCAAACCCCATATAAAATAATACATATAGTTTTTGGTGCAATCAAAACTGTACTCATCACATAACATTCTCAGCGGTGGTATAACATTAGAACCCATGGCCTGTCGTTGCACTGTGTTTTCGGTGAATCCAAACGCTGTCAAATTCCGCGCCATGTAACACCTAACGTAGTGGAACTGTGGCATATAATCGTTACAACCATATAGTATGTGATAATTCCGGCGGTTTCGGAGTATGAAACTCTGCACCATATGGTTATACCATATACTCCGCACATTTTGTTTATATCATAAACTATGTTTAGTACATAGTTTAACTATACATATTATCCATGGGCATTTTGTTTATATCATAAACTATGTTTAATAGATAGTTTAACTATACATATTATCCATGGTCATGTTTAACTTTATGTAATATTCCCACCATATATGTGTTCAACCTTATGTTGTAATATATGTGTTGGATTATTTTTCGTTGCCTTAGTTTTAACATAGGTTTATAAATGTGCCATTTAATATATGTTGAATAAATCAAATGCGCCATATGGATTTTTAATATATGGTTTTTGTTTTAGAAATGACATTTTAATATATTATTATCATGTATAATTATCTTTTTAATCCATTCATTCAATCCATTATTTTATCTTGTAACCAAATTGAAAACATTACTACTGTAACGAAGATGGAGATCTGTCACTGCGCTGAACCTGTACTTCTGCTATGTGTCGAGCAATAAAACATTGTTTCGTCACAAACTTCCACAAGCAATTCCTTATTAATTCGAAGTCCAAATGCACCCGTTCAAGTTGCGTTAGAGTCGTTTTGGTGAGCTCTACGCAATGACGTTGCTTCCACCTAAATCCAGTAACTTTGAATTTTAGGCTATTTCTAGATCCTTGATCAAATTCGGATCATTTCCTCCCCGCTTAGACCTTTTGGACCACCAAAAGGCTTAAGTTCCATAAAACAAATGTGGGTTCCATTTTCCCACATGGCCGGTATTTATCCACTCTATTATGAATCTGTACACTTTACTCATCCATGCAATCGTCAACAAAACACACAAACTGCAAAATATATCAAGTCCTTTTTCATCCACATCCACATTCATATTTGTTGTTAATATCCATGCACCACTAAATAGTAATAAACCCATTAACAACATTGAAAGTATCGACATAGCTAAAACCATACATTTCTTTCCTTTCATAGCTGAAACAAAAGTCAACTTATCATGTTGCAACTCTTGTTGATGTACAATTTTAGATTCCTTAAGTAAAGATATCTATTTGTAATTAGCTTTAATGATCTCTTGCTTAGGTTCTTTAGATTGTACAACAACATCTTTATTAGCATAAGCTGCTTGTTTTAACTGCTCAGCTATAAAAAGAGATTTATTTGCTTTTGTGTGATGAGAATGTACAACATATTCAATTCCTTTTTTGAACAAGTGATATTGATTCTGTTAGCACCTATACCTCTCCCATCCTACCACAAGGAGCATATGGACACAAGTACTTCAATCACTCAACATGATTAGAATCTGGCAGGGGGCGGACATTACTTCATCTTGGGAATCATGGTGGTCTACATCAGTCATACCAAAATCAAGAAATTTGCCTCTCCTCGTCTCCTGGTATCTTTGGCTCAAAAGAAATAAAAAAAAATTTGAGGATCATGTGGTAAACTGGAACCTCCTCCCACTACAGATTTGTGCCGCCTTCGATGAACTCCCAAATGAGGACAGTCAAAAGAGACAAAGAAGTATACAACAGGAACAGATCAACAAAAACATCCCGTGGGCCTATTATGACGGAGCAACCCAACTTCACGGATGTGGGGGTGGCATTTGTCTCTATCTTTCTGAAACACACTTCTACCAGATCTGTTTGGGTCTCGGACCCGGCACCAATAACCATGCTGAATTGATAACTCTCTGCCACCTGCTATACTTTGCTATCATGAAACATTGCCGAAGCATACAAATCTTTGGAGATTCAAACATAGTGTCAGATTGGTTTAACAATATAGCTGTTTGCAATGCATACTCTCTGAGATCTATATTGGAAGAAATTGTTTTTTTCAAAACATTCTTTGATCAGATTTCTATTTCTCACATCTACAGGGAAAGAAATCAAACTGCTGACAAGTTATCAAAAGAAGCGACGCATCGTCCTCTAGGAGAATGGATGATAATAGAACATACACGAGGATGGATCTACCAGTATTTCCACAGACCATTTATGGATGAGGAACCACTGAGGGGGAACAACCCTTAATTTCTCAGTGTTTTGAACTTGACTATATGATTTTACTTTACTCTGTACATAACAAAACTGTTTTTTTTTTTTTATTTGCCATCCCCTGTGTGGGTATTATTTTGGATCTATATAGCGGATATATGCAACAGACTAGTACCCTTTGGGTCTCATTGTATATATTTTTTATTTTTGTCTATGGATTTCATTGCCACGCTTACAACATATGCCTTCGGGCATCTACAGCATGTAATTTCTTTTTATGAAATTATGAATTATCTTTCTTCGGAAAAAAGTGATATTGATTCTGTTCACTGTAAAAGATTGCTTTTCTATCATATAAATACATGCCACCCAAGACCATCCCACATGTATCTAGTTTTACCACATCACACATCACCTTATCCTTAAATTGAGAAGTTATTGCAAATGGTAGCATGCATTTCTCAATTACTCGTAATTCATGATTTCTTCTCATCCGAATTAAAGTATACGGTTTACAATGCTTTATGGTTTTCAATCCCAATTGCTTAACACTTTTCCTTAAATTAGATTAACTTGAGATCCACTATCTAATAATATGTCGATATTTTTATGTTTTATAACAACCCTTATATGAAATAACGTGCCTCTAGAATTGTTAGAATCATTACCTTCATCAGATTTACCAATCATAATCAATGATGCGATCTACGTCTCATCGCTTGAATCTGACCCTAGCTCCAGCGGTTTTGCTGTTGCTGAAACCTTTTGCTGCCCTTTTCTAATCCACTTTGATTTCATTTCGGGATGAAATTTCCAACAGTGATCCTTATCCTGGCCCTCTTTCTTACAATGCTTACAAGAGATATTTTCAACCTCCTTCTTGCCAAAGTTTACTTTATTTACTTTCCCTTTTCCCTTTCTCTCCATTATGGCTGTTGATTTTGATGATACCCCAACACCCAACTTACCTGCTTCAATGTAAGTCGCTTGTACTGCCACTTCATCTAGTTTAGTAGGAATGAACATAAATACAATATTACAAACATACTCATGTAATCATCCTATATATTTCATTATAGTTTCTTGAGTATACAAAGGAATATCTAACATCAACGCCTTCTTATGAAACTCATCTGTATATTCCTACACTAATTGACCTTTCCTAACTTTTAGTCCTTGCCATTCTATTAAAGCTTTTTCCTTATATCCCAATGGATAAAATTGCTTTTTAAGTGCAGTAATAAAATCAAACTATGATGAAAAATCATCGATATGCTCAGTACCTTTCTGTAACTTATTTTGCCACCAGATCAATGCTGTGCCCGTTAAACGAAGCGATGCTAGTCTGATTTTGACTTCATCTTCAGCGATTTGTGGCACGCTACAATGCACCTCCATTTGCCTGACCCAGTTTTCAAGCTTCTCAGCATCAACTTCTCCATTGTACATGGGGAACTCAAACTTAACATCGAGTTTCAACATCAGTTTCGTAGTTTTAGATAGATTCAAGAGAGAAGTGATAGGGTCTTTTTGATCGCTTTCATCTTCTTTTCCATATTTTGATGGCTTTCCTTCTTCGTCTTTAGACTTTGTTGTCTTAAACTCTCGATACATTTCTTCGAACATGGCTTGCAAGGTCATGAAAGCATCTACAAAGCCTGCATCAGATCTAAATGGATGATCAATGCTTCCTTCTTCAACCATTTTGTCTCCTCGAGTTGTCCTTCTTCTCAAGCCAATGTTTGGATCCCCTGCAACAAATTCTCCTTCACCAAGCTTGGATTTGCTCTTGGTGGTCATGCACACTCCAAATCACAGTTAACAACAACCTGCTATGATACCAAATGATCCCAAAAAATATCTTTAATTGAAATTGTGATTTATTCGTTGTTAGAAAGTGTTAATGCATGATTTTAAAACACCATTAAATACATAATCATGGAGAACTGAATAATAATATTATAGAAATTATATCAACAAGCCACGAGAAGAAATGTGACACAAGAGATTGATAACAGAGTTCGGCTATCTCAAAGCCTACATCTCCGAGTCCAGTCTTCAACAGGAAGGCCTTTATATTAGAAATTCAAAGCCCAAAAAAATACATCAAAGTTACATCAACAAGATCCTTGGATGGTCCAGTTGTGTTCTGCTCGAACTCAGAAATCCGACACAACTAACGGTGCTGAAAAAGACCCCTACAACTCCCGAAATACCCCTGCAAAGTTTTGCCTCCAAATCTCCAAAGCTACACAAAATTCTTCTCTACTGTACAAAATGTCACAACTCTCCTCTCTTTTTTATATAGAATTACATTATATATATTATATGAATAACCCAATGTTTCGTATTGTTATAACCAACTCCATATATAACATATTCATTATAAATCAAACCCATATAAAATAATGCATATAGTTTTTGGTGCAATCAAAACTATACTCATCGCATAACATTCTCAACGGTGGTATAACATTAGAATCCGTGGCCTGTCGTTGCACTGCGTTTTCGGTGAATCCAAACGGTGCGAAATCCCGCGCCATGTGACACCTAATGCGGTGGAACCGTGGCATATAATCGTTACAACCATATAGTATGTGATAATTCCGGCGGTTTCGGAGTAGGAATGTTACCATATGGTTATACCATAAATTCCACACATTTTGTTTACATCATAAAATATGTTTAATACATAGTTTAACATATACATATTATCCATGGTCGTGTTTAACTTTATGTAATATTCCCACCATATATTTGTTCAACCTTATGTTGTAATATATGTGTTGGATTATTTTTCGTTGCCTTATTTTTAACATAGGTTTATAAAATGTGCCATTTAATATATGTTGTATGTAATAAAGCAAATGCGCCATATGGCTTTTTAATATATGTTTTTTTGAAATGACATTTTAATATATTATCACAATGTATAATTATATTTTTAATCTATTCAATCGATTTCACCTTGCAACCAAATTGAAGACATTATCACTCTAATGAAGTTGGAGATATGCCATTAAGTTGATGTTATACTTTTACCATGTGTTGAGCAGTGAAACATTGTTTTGTCACAAACTTCTACAAGCAGTGTCTTATTCATCCGGAGTCCAAATACACCCGTTCAAGTTGTATTGCAGTCGTTTCGGCGAGCTCTACGCAATGACATTGCTTCCACATGAATCCAATAACTTTGAATTTTAGGCTTTTTCTCGGTCCTTGATCAATGTCAGATCATTTCCTCCCGACTTAGACCTTTTGGACCACTAAAAGGCTTAAGTTCCATAAAACAAATGTGGGTTCCATTTTCCCACTTGGCCGGTATCTGTACACTTTACTCATCCATGTAATCGTCATCAAAACTCACAAACTGCAGAATATATGAAGTCCCTTTTCATCCACATCCACATTCATATTTGTTGTTAATATCCAAGCACCACTAAACAATAATAAACCCATTAAAAACATTGAAAGTATCGACATAGCTGAAATCGTACCCTGTTTTCCTTTCATAGCTGAAACAAAACTCAACTTATCATGTTGCAACTCTTGTTGATCTACAATTTTGGATTCCTTAAACAAAGCTATCTGTTTGTAATTAGTTTTAATGATCTCTTTCTTAGGTTCTTTAGATTGGACAACAACATCTTTATTAGCATAAGCTGCTTGTTTTAACTGCTTAACTATAAAAAGAGATTTATCTGCTTTTGTGTGATGAGAATTTACAACATATTCAATTCCTTTTTTGAACAATTGATATTGATTTTGTTCACTGTAAAAGATTGCTTTTCTATCATATAAATACAGGCTACCCAAGACCATCCCACATGTATCTAGTTTTACCACATCACACATCACCTTATCCTTAAATTGAGAAGTTATTGCAAACGATAACATGCATTTCTCAGTTACTCGTAATTTATGATTTCTTCTCATCCAAATTAAAGTATACGGTTTACGATGCTTTATGGTTTTCAATCCTAATTGCTTAACCACTTTTTCTGAAATTAGATTAACTTGAGATCCACTATCTAATAATGTGTTGATCTTTGTATGTTTCATAACAACCCTTATATGAAATAACTTCCTTTTGGAACTGTTAGAATCAATACCTTCATCGGATTTACCAGTCATAATCAATGATGTGATCTGCGTCTCATCGCCTGAATCTGACCCTAGGTCTAGCGATTTTGTTGTTGCTGCAACCTTTTGCTTCCCTTTTCTGATCCACTTTGGTTTCATTTCAGGATGCAATTTCCAATAGTGATCCTTGTCGTGGCCCTCTTTCTTACAATGATTACAAGAGAGATTTTCAACCTCCTTCTTGCTGAAGTTTACTTTCTTCACTTTCCCTTTTCCCTTTCTCTCCATTATGGCTATCGATTCTGATGACACCACAACTCCCAACTTACCTGCTTCAATGTAAGTCGCTTGCACTGCCACTTCATCCAGGTTAGTAGGACTAAACATAAATACAGTATTACAAACATACTCAAGTAATCCTCCTATGTATTTCATTAGAGTTTCTTGAGTATATAAAGGAATATCTAACATCAACGCCTTCTTATGAAACTCATCTGTATATTCCTACACTGATTGACCTTTCCTAACTTTTAGTTCTTGCCATTCTATTAAAGTTTTTCCCTTATATCCCAATGGATAGAATTGCTTTATAAGTGTAGTAATAAAATCAAACCATGATGGAAAAATCTTACCGACATGCTCAATACCTTTCTGTAACTTACTCTACCACCTAATCAATGTTGTGCCCATTAAACGAAGCGATGCTTGTCTGATTTTGACTTCATCTTCAGCGATCTGTTGCATGCTACAATGTACCTCCATTTGCCTGACCCAGTTTTCAAGCTTCTCGGCATCAACTTCTCCATTGTACATGGGTAACTCGAACTTAACATCTAGTTTCAACAATGGTTTCAAAGCTTTAGATGGATTCAAGAGAGAAGTGATAGGGTCTTTTTTATCACTTTCATCTTCTTTTCCAGATTTTGATGGCTTCCCTTCTTCGTAATTAGACTTTGTTGTATTAAACTCTTGATACATTTCTTCGACCATGGCTGGAAAGGTCATGAAAGCATCTACAAAAACTGCATCAGATCCAAATGGATGATCACCGCTTCCTTCTTCAACCATTTTGTCTCCTCCAGTTGTCCTTCTTCTTGAACCAACTTTTGGATCTCCTGCAACAAGTTCTCCTTCACCAAGTTTAGATTTTCTCTTGGTGATCATGCACACTCCAAATCATAGTTAACAATAACATACTTTGATACCAAATGATCCCCAAAAAGATCTTTAATTGAAATTGTGATTTATTCGTTGTTAGAAAGTGTTAATGCATGATTTAAAAACACCATTAAATACATAAGCATGGAGAACTGATTAATAATATTACAACAAATTAGAAAATCAAACCATGAGAAGAAAAGTGACGCAAGAGATTGATAACAGAGTTCAGCTAACTCAAAGCCTACATCTCTAGGCCCAGTCTTCAACAGGGAGGCCATTATATTAGAAATTAAAAGCCCAAAAAAATACGTCAAAGTTACATAAAAAATATCCCTGGCTGTTCCATTTGTGTTCTGCTCGACCTTAGAAATCCAACGCAACTAACGACGCTGAGAAATACCCCCTACAACTCTCGGAATAAACCTGCAAAGTTCTGCCTCCAAATCTCCAAAGCTAAACAAAAATTCTTCTCTGTTGTACAAAATGTCACAACTCTCCTCTTTTTCTTTACATGGAATTACATTAATGTAGTATATGAATAACCCAATGTATTAAAAAAGTCTCGTATTGTTATAACCAACTCCATATATGACATATTCATTATAAATCAAACTCTTATAAAATAATACATATAGTTTTTGGTGCAATCAAAACTATACTCATCGCATAACATTCTCAGCGATGGTATAACATTAGAACCCGTGGCTTGTCGTTGCATTGCGTTTTCATTGAACCCAAACTGTAACGACCTGCGGTCATCGGGAGACCGGGCGTGCGTGACTACCTCCGTGAAAATTGACTAAGTCACAAAAGACACTGTGAGCTACCAAGGCAAGGCATGCGCACGGATAGTAGTGGCGCTCATGGATATATGTATGGCGAGTTGGGCGTGGCAAACGACGGGTAGGCCGACTTGAAAGGAGGGCATTGCACATCGTTTGAGCGCGTCGGCTTGGGCGCTTTCATGGGTCGGTCGTGGGTGAGGTCACCACACCATTGGAGCATATAAACTTGTGGAGAGTTGGTCATTCAAACCAACGATCATCGCATTCACTCATTGCTCTAAGAGGAAGTGCGAAGTCGCACTTAACTGTAGCTTGAACGCGCGTTGGAGATGCGCCCACCGAGTCGGGCAAGGTGACACGGACACTTCATGTAGGCGTTGGAGGTGCGGGTGGAGGGCGTAGTGAGGCGCCCACCCGCCGGGTGTGTGTTCGGTTGAAAGCAAGTCATTTGTGGGTCGTGCGGGTGTGCACGAGCACACCTGCCCATTCGGGCAAAGTCTTGTGTGCGCGTTATATTGTGTTGTTGTATATTTGGGTAAGGCGAGGTGTGACCGTCGTGCGCTCTTTCACGGACAGGCGCCCGACCTTGGCTATGAATGCCAATGGAGCTTCGCTCCTGGCCATTGTACAAAAACTCTTACATAATAAAAAGATTATCTTGCATATGGTTGTATTATTGCTGTTGTTCTATCATGCTATTTTATAATGGTTTCCGCACATTATGAAGTTATTCATGGTTATAATGAATGTTAAAAGGCGTAGTTCGTAAAGTAAGTCAATAATGGAAAATGTTGGTTACTTAGGCGGTGCCGCACCCGACCAATTTAACACAAAAAGAATTGGGGGCGTGACAGGTGGTATCAAAGCAGGTTCACAGGTGGTGAAGCTATTGCTTGATGATGAATGCAATGAACGGGTATGTATGCAAGGAAAAGTTATGGAGAAATCATAGATGAACAGTATGGGTTTCGTGGACTTGATGGTCCGTGGCAAGACCATTCAAGCTCTAGTGGACATGGGAGCCACTCATAACTTCAGGACGACACGGTTGGCAAAAGAGGTTGGACTAATGATCTTCCCATCGAATATGGAGGTCAAGGCAGTGAACTCTAAAGCTAAGGTGGCGGGTTTGGCACACAAAGTGTCGGTGCAGATAAAAGACTGGAAGGGTCAGTTGGACTTCACGGTGATGGAGATGAACGACTTTGATATGATACTTGGATAGGATTTCTTGAAGGGCAACAAGGCTATTGTTGTCCCCTTCTGTGATGAGGTGGTGCTAGTTGGACAATCACAAACTTGGAATTTACCCACTCATAGGCAAAGGAGGGAAGTCAAGGTGCAGCATGTTTCAGCACTAAGTTTGGAGAAGGCTATGAAGGAGTCAGATATGGAGACATATGTGGTGATGTTCAAGGGAGCCAAAGGTGATGGAGTGGGGATGCCTGTTCCAGCCGAGATTTTTAAAGTGTTGACCAAGTATGTGGATTTGATGCCTGATGAGCTGCCGAAGAAACTTCCACCAAGGCGTGCAGTGGACCATAGCATTGAGCTTGAACCAGGGAAGCAACCCCCGGCTAGAGCACCTTATCGTTTATCAGGGCCTAAGTTGGAGGAATTGAAATGACAGCTAAAGGAGTTAGCTAATGCAGGTTTCATTAGACCTTCAAGGTCCCCTTATGGAGCTCCGGTATTGTTCCAGCAGAAGAAGGATTCCAATGAGCTACGGATGTGCTGTGACTACCGTGCATTGAACAAGCCGACGGTAAGGAACAGATATCCTTTGCCGTTGGCTGCTGATTGCTTTGACAAGCTTGCAAAAGCCCAAGTGTTTTCCAAGCTGGACTTGAGGCATGGGTATTATCAGGTGCGGATAGCTGAAGGAGACGAGAAGAAGACCGCGATAGTAACAAGGTATGGTAGCTTTGAGTTCCTTGTTATACCATCCGGGTTGTGCAATGCTCCTGCTACGTTTTGCACTTTGATGAATGATGTTCTACGACCATACTTGGATTTGTTCGTAGTAGTGTACTTGGACGATATAGTGGTGTACAGTGACAACATGGAGGATCATAAGAAGCACTTGGCGATGGTGTTCGAGGCACTGAGGGCAAATTAGTTGTTCTTGAAGAAGACTAAGTGTGTGTTCGCTAAGACCAAGATTCCGTTCCTTGGGCATATTGTTGGTCAGGGGTACATACGGATGGAGTTGAGCAGAGTGAAGGTGATTGAGGACTGGGTTGAACCGAAGAATGTCCATGAGATGAGGGTGTTCTTGGGCATGACCAACTACCAACGGAAGTTTGTAGAGGGTACTCCAAGGTGACATCGGCACTGACAGACTTATTGAAGAAAGACAAGAGGTGGTGTTGGACGGATAAATGTCAAAAGGCATTTGATGACTTGAAGAGGAGGATGGTTACAACACCGATACTGAAGTTGCCTGACTTTGGGAGACCATTTGAGGTACACACTGATGCTTCAGATTTTGCCATAGGAGGGGTTCTTATGCAGGATGGGCATTTGGTGGCGTATGAGAGTCAGAAGTTGCATGATAGAGAACACAGATATCCGGTTCATGAGAAGGAGATGACTGCGATCATTCACTGTCTTCATGTGTGGAGGCATTACCTGATTGGGAAGCCGTTTGTTGTCAAGACTGACAACGTTGCAGCAAGTTATTTTTCATCACAACCGGAGCTTTCTGTGAAGCAAGCTCGTTGGCAGGACTTCTTGGCAGAATTCAACATGTCTATTGAGTATAGACCAGGTAGACACAATGCGCTAGCAGATACCCTTAGCAGGAAGGGACAACTTGCAGCATTGGAGGGTGAAGACTGGGCAGCAAGGAGTAGAAGTCGGGTTCAGATGTCCGAAGAGATGCAGAATAAACTCGAGGAAAGTGTTGAAACCGATACTTTGGCGCAGAATATAGTGAAGCAGATAAAGGAGGGGAAGACATGAAAGTTCTTTCTATGGGATGGGTTCTTGTTTTTTGGAAACTGACTCTATGTTCCAAAGTCATCTGGACTCAGGAGGCACCTTTTGAAGGAGTGCCACGATTCTCCGTGGGCTGGCCACCCAGGGCAGCGTCGTTCTTTGGCATTGTTGGAGAGAGGATTCTTTTGGGAGAAGATGCGGGAGGATGTGGAGGAGTATGTACATACGTGCATCATTTGTCAGCAGGACAAATCGGATACTCAGAGACAAGGAGGATTGTTGCAGCCTTTACCGATTCCTGAGAGGCCATGGATGAGTGTCTCAATAGACTTCATCACTCAGTTACCACAGGTTCAGGGGTATAATGTGATTATGGTCGTGGTTGATCGTTTTTCCAAGTATGCCATCTTTGTTCCTACAAAGATGCTTTGTGGAGCTGAGCGGATTGCAGAGTTGTTCTTTAAGAACATAGTGAAGTATTGGGGGATGCCATTGAGCATTGTGTCGGATAGAGATCCATGTTTTACAGGCAGATTTTGGACCACATTGTTCAAGCTAGTTGGGACAGAGTTGTTGATGAGTTCGAGTTACCATCCGTAGACATATGGGTAGACCGAGAGGATCAACGCATTGCTAGAGGACTACTTGTGACATTATGTGACGGCTTATTAGAAGAATTGGCCTGAACTCTTGGATATTGCACAGTTTAGCTACAATGTTCAAAAGAGTTCTGCGATAGGGTACAGTCCATTTGAGTTGGTGAATGGGCAGATGCTGGTTGCACCACACACCATAGTGACAGGAGGTTTTTTGAGGAGTCCTCATGCGAAGAAGTTCATGAAGGCTTGGGAGGAGACCTTGGAGTTGGCACGGTTGTGCTCGCACGATGCTGCAAGGAGAATGAAGAAGTATGCTAATAGGGGAAGAGGGGATGTGCACTTCAGTGTGGGAGATATGGTGTTTCTCAGGATTACTGGGGAGCATTTTCAGCCAGCCAAGGGGACTGAAAGCAAACTGACGCGGAAGTATGAGGGACCATTTCAGGTGAAGAAGAGAGTGGGGGAAGTTGCTTATGAGCTGGAGCTTCCACACCATATGCACATGAAGCATCCAGTTTTTCACATTAGTAAGTTGAAGAGATGCAGATTTGATGTTGATCATCCAGAGAGAGCTGAACCGCCGAGAGGACCAGCCAGGATTGTGGATAAACCAGGACTGGAGTTGGAGAAGATTTTGAGCTTCAGAACTACAGGGATTGGTTGCCACATGAAACGGGAGTATCTTGTCAGATGGAAGAATGCACTGGAAGAGGAGAGTTAGGAATCAGAGGACTCGCTTTGGAGATGGAAGAAGAAGATTGCGAAGTATGAACGAAAGATATTGAGGTAATCGGGATTGTCGAGGGTGACAATGATTTCCAGTGGGGGAGGATGTAACGACCTGCAGTCATCGGGCGACCGGGCGTGCGTGCCTACCTCCGCAAAAATTGACTAAGTCACAAAAGACACCGTGAGCGACCAAGGTAAGGCGTGCGCGTGGATAGTAGTGGCGCTCATGGGTATATGTATGGCGAGTTGGGCGTGGCAAACGACGGGTAGGCCGACTTGAAAGGAGGGCGTTGCACATCGTTTGAGCGCGTCGGCTTGGGCGCTTTGGTGGGTCGGCCGTGGGTGAGGTCGCCACACCATTGGAGCGTATAAACTTGTGGAGAGTTGGTCATTCGAACCAACGATCATCGCATTCACTCATCGCTCTAAAAGGAAGTGCGAAGTCGCACTTAACCGCAGCTTGAAGGCGCATTGGAGATGCGCCCGCCGAGTTGGGCAAGGTGACACGGACACTTCGTGTAGGCGTTGGAGGTGCGGGTGGAGGGCGTAGTGAGGCGCCCGCCCGCCGGGTGTGTGTTCAGTTGAACGCAAGTCATTGTGGGTCGTGCGGGTGTGCACGGGTGCGCTCGCCCGTTCAGGCAAAGTCTTGTGTGCGTGTTATATTGTGTTGTTGTATATTTGGGTAAGGCGAGGTGTGACCGCCGTGCGCTCTTGCACAAGCGGGCACCCGACCTTGGTTATGAACGCCGGTGGAGCTTCGCTCCCAGCCATTGTACAAAAACTCTTACATAATAAAAAGATTATCTTGCATATGGTTGTATTATTGCTGTTGTTCTATCATGCTATTTTATTATGGTTTCCACACATTATGAATTTATTCATGGTTATAATGAATGTTCAAAGGCGTAGTTCGTAAAGTAAGTCAATAATGGAAAATGTTGGTTACTTAGGCGGTGCCGCACCCCACCAATTTAACGCAAAAATAATTGGGGGCATGACACAAACGGTGCCAAATCCATGTCATGTGACACCTAACACGGTGGAACCATGGCATATAATCATTACAACCATATAGTATGTGATAATTCTGGCAGTTTCGGAGTATGAATGTTACCATACACTCCGCACCATATGGTTATACCATAAACTCCGCATATTTTGTTTATATCATAAACTATGTTTAATACATAGTTTAACATATACATATTATCCATGGCTGTGTTTAACTTTATGTAATATTCCCACCATATATTTGTTCAACCTTATTTTGTAATATATGTGTTGGGTTATTTTTTGTTGCCTTAGTTTTAACATAGGTTCATAAAATGTGCCATTTAATATATGTTGTATATAATAAATCAAATGCGGCATATGGATTTTTAATATATGGGTTTTGTTTTAAAAATACATTTTAATATATTATCACCATGTATAATTATCCTTTTAATCTATTCAATCCATTAATTCACCTTGCAACCAAATTGAAGACATTACCACTGTAACAAAGTTGGAGATTTTCCACCCAGCTGAACCTGTACTTCTGCCATGTGTCGAGTAGTAAAACATTGTTTCGTCCCTAACTTCCACAAGCAGTTTCTTATTCGTCCGGAGTCCAAATGCACCCATTCAAGTTGTGTTGGATTCGTTTTGAAGAGCTCTATGCAATGACATTACTTCCACCTGAATCAAGTAACTTTGAATTGTAGTTTTTTTTATAGATCCTTGATCAATTTCGGATCATTGTTCCTACGAGAGCTTCGACGCCTAGGTATCCTACACCTAAGCCTTATGCCGCTAATAAGAAACAGAAGAAATTGCGACAAGTTTCGGTGAGGCAATCAGTGCGGAAAAACCCTACAGAGGTTCATGAAAAGGGGAAAATGGACAAGTCACATCTGTCGAATGAGCCCCTTGATCTCGATCAAGAAGAGATTCGTGGAGGCACCGAGGATGTGGATTATGAAGAGGGTGAGCCTATGACTCAACTCCCGAAGTATATCCCATCGCAAAAAGGCAAAGCTAAGGTGACTAAAGACCTAGATACCACTAAATTCATGGTTTCTACACCACTGCTGCTAGAAAAGGTGGTTTTTGAGGGCGCGCTATTGGGGCACATTCCATCGCTCAAGCTGTAGGATTGGGACTTGGAAGACCATGAGAAGTTCCCATAGCTTGCGCCGAATAAATATTTGGCAAACATTTACTATGAGGAAACCAGAGTGACATGAATGGAGCTAATGAAGTGGGTCGCGGGAGTTGAGAAAGCGGGTCTGTTGAACATTCTCTGTGTGTCACATTGTAGACGAATGATCATTAACACTGTGTGTGTTAGAAAATTGCTCACCCTAGTGCACGATGGGTGTCTCTGGATAGGATAACCCATCCCTATTACTGATATGTTTATCTACCGGATTACCATGCCGCCCTATCAAGGTGTGGATCCAACAGAGGCATTTGGAGGAAAATCAAAAGAAAAGAAACTTGCGGACTAGATGAAGAGTGAGTTTGGATTGGTGAAGAAATCATGTGGATTTTCCATCTGATCCATTATCAACAAAGAGATGCAGTTCTTCGCATAGATCTTTGCCTAAAAGATTATGCAGAAGTGTCGCACGGACGAGGTTTTGACACCGATGATATTATTGACTACACATTGCGCTAAAGGAGTACAGTACAACTAGACTGAATGCCTTTGTAAAGAGTTTTAGGAAAATTGTTGTGAAGCCCAGGATGAGGGCAAGACATTCCATTATGCCTGGGTATTTTTGTTGATAGTACTGGTAGCATGGAGGATGTTGGAGGACAACTAGTTTCCTCCGCAAGACCTAGACCTTCTGGAGGCAGCGAAGTTCGCTTCGCTCTGGGTGACTAAAGATGCAGCACGGGTCATGGACATCAAGATGTTTTGGGTGCTTGTAGAAATGGATGTTCAAACAGTGATCAGTGTGAGGCCGATGTTGTCACCTACTCTATATGAACAATTGGAGCCTTATGCAGAATTCAAGGCGGATTTTCACAATGTTTCTATCCATGCAAGAAGGGATCCAAAGAAGGCACTATATAAGTTTCCCTACCTTGTGAGTGAGGCAAATGTATAGGAGATCATTGGTAAATGGCCAAGGGACTGGTTGGTTCCATCAGATCTAGGCTCAGGAAAAAGTAAGGTTGGGGATAGTACCTCTGCGCAGACCATCGTAGCACAAAAACAGAAGGAGGCAGAGCAGGCTACAACTCAGGAGAAAGCTGCGTAGCAGAAGGAAGCTGTTGATAAGGAAGCTAATGACAAATAGATGGCAGCTAAGGAGAGCGTAATAGAGGTTGCAGAGTCTTCTTCTCAGCACACTAAGGACGAGGAGGAGTCCGATGTTGAAGGAGGCGGGGGCGTGGAGCAGGTCACCCCCTTTGTAGTAAAAAAGCGGCCAAAGCAGACAACTTATGGACCAAGGAAGAAGCACAAGTCCACTAGATTCTCCCAAGTAGATCCACTCGTCCTCACTAAGGGAGACTTAAACGAGGTTGGCGACAAGGTACGCGAAACAACAACATAGTTATGGACACAGTTCAAGTAGCAGTACTAACAGGCACTAGGGAATTTGTAGAAGGATCTGTGCGATCTGTAGATCCAGACAGGACGACTGCAAGTGAGCGTTGGTCAGGCGAGTGGGATTCAGGTGAGAGTGTAGCAAGATAGCGTGACAGGCCTAGATACAGATCAGACTCTGGATCTCAGAGTCATTCAATTACTGGGCGAGGCCCTGCATGCCCAATCAGAGGAAGAAAACACCCAACTATTTGTGGCACTCCCTCTGCAAACCCTACACAAATTGCACTAAGGTGTCTCCGATAAATTGCGGGTTAGAGAGCAGTGTGTGCTGTTGGTGATCACTGAAGTCAAAACCAACAACCAACAACTCTTCGCAGAAAAGGCATAGGCATTGAAGGAAAAAGAGGAACCTGCTACGTGCAACCAACAGTTGGAAGCAACGATTACACAGGCCTGTAATGCGCTGCCTAAACTCAATATTTCCACAAAAGCAGAATTAGGAGCGAAGATACAAAAGTTGGTTGCGGCAATCAGGGAATCAAAGGATGAAATCGGCTGAGTCTGATTTGAACTCCAGCTGTAGATTTCAAAGCTACAGTTGAAGTTGCAGATAAAAACTCCGCATGAAGTTTGGGAACAGCGCAGAGCATAAATGAAGGAAGGTATGGCCACATTGGACGCAACAGTCAAGGACTGCATAGACTTATTCAAGCAGGCCATGGAGCTATGGACATCTCTATAGGAGGATCCCACTCTGCAGAAGATCAACACTTACCTTAGGGAGAAGCAACAACATTTTGATGAAATAAGGTCGAATGCGCACACTTTGGTTCCAATCCAGAGGTTCACGCACATACAGGAAGGCAAGCAGCGACAGACGGAAATTAAAGAGCTACATTAGAAAGAGGCTATCTTGAAGGCGAAAACATAGCCTTGGACAAAGGAAGCCAGCCAACTCACTCTATCATTTCAGAATAAGTTAAAGGGAATCCAACAGACACAAAGGGCAATGGACCTCGTAGTGGAAGGCCCTACTACAAAGAAGCTTGTCGAGGAAGTACAACATGTAGCTATGCAGGGCACAATTGATTTGTAGGTTTTGAAGATAGAGTTCTACGAACTTCGGGACAAGATTGTAGCACCGGCTAAGTGACCTGAGGAGGAGTCACCAAATTGTGTTGGGGGCCTTTTGGGAAGGGGTCCTTGGGGTAAATTTTGATAAATTTTGTAATTTCTTTTTGTAAAGATGTAAATTCTCCACGAAATGTGGAAGCAGAGTGCGAAGCTGGTCAGAGTCAAAGGGGCTTCAGTCCCATTGGTGTGTAGGTGATAGGAAGTTTTTGAGACCAGCTCATGACCCGCAGACCATGGTATTGTAAAAGCAAAGCTATAAATAGAAGAGTCATAACAAGTCTAAGAGATACCTCATTGGATAGATATCTTTGTAATGGAAAGTAAGCTAAGGTAGGAAAGGTATGTTTCCTATACTTAGGCGAAGGGGAAAGCTCCTACAGCTGAGTGCATGAAGACCTTGGTAAGTTCGCAGGCTGAGTGTGCGGGCCCCTGCAGCTGAGTGCGCAGGGAAAGGGAGTCTGTACTTGAATGATTATACCTAATAAAGATAGTTTTGAGACATTTCCTCTGTATCTGTGTATTATTTCTTACTTCTGCAAGTTTCTGTATTTTTTCTCTGGGTTGAAACTTATATGAATTAATGCCTATATGGTGTGGCAAAGTAATAGATCAAAACTATTTATGCATGTTATGAATGATTAAAGGCCTTCACAAAGATCTAGATACTATTTAAGAGAATTTATTGTAATTATTTGTTTTGAAAGGATTAGGGTTTGCGAAGATAGAAATAAGCCCTGGGTACCACATGAACCTATCACATTGACATTTGGATGCAAAAACCTGGTTCTGTCATCCCCCAATACTACTTCGGGTGAGACTACAACCTGTGTTATGTGGGTTGTTGCCGAAAGGGCCAACAGTTAGGGTTTTGTTGATTGGTGCAGCTAATGTTGAACCTGGGTCAGGCCCCATCAAGCCAACAAACTCCAAGTTTTTCATTTTATAGATGTTCTTTCACTAGCAGAAACAATGGTTGGGAAGTTGCTCAAAAGGAAGTAGAATTCTTATGAGAGATGATTGATGATGATTGGCATTGTCAAAAACTAAAGTAGCTCTCATGGCTGTGTGATCTAGGATAGAAAATGAGCAATGGAAGACTTCTTGTCCAGAGGATTTTGGGGGCTTTCAACTCCATTGGTTCACTGAATTTGTCACTGTTGTATTCAACAAAATATTTTTGTTATGTAAAAAAAAAAACAGATGTGAATGACATCTTGTTGATAATCTCATTATATTATAATTTTACTTATAAATTAATTACACTGCAACTCATATTGGTGTTATGTGTTTATGATGTTTAATTATAATATTGCACAAACTCATTGAGATTTCCCCTCTCTGTAATTCATTTTACTTTACTTCTTCAATGTACATCAGATGATTTTTTTTTACTTCATCCATTTAAAATGGTAGGTTCATTTCAATTTGAGTGTGGAAGTGCTTCCAGTCCTCTTTAAATCAACGTAATTCATGAACATCTCTCCTTTATTTCTATTATTTTGTAGTTTTCTGTTTTTTGATATGCCACACAGTTATCAATTTATTGGTTACTTTTCTGCAACATTCCTTTGTTTTCTTGTTAAACATTTTTTGAATGAGAGCAGACATCTACCCAAGGTTTGGGTGCTACTGGATTTACAAGGAACCAACACTATTGGAAGCATTGTTGTTTTTTTATTTATTCCCAAAGTTTAAGAAGTTTGCAAAGAATCATCTATTCTAATTTATGTTCTTTTATAATTCTACAAGGAAAATGTTATCTTAAAACTTGAGATTGACTAAAGAATTCATCAAAGAAATGAAAATTTGACATGGAAAGCAATTACACAGAACTTTATAGGCAGTGGTGGGTATGTTGAAGTATACAAAGGGTCACTTGCCAATGGAGAGTTACTAGCTATCAAGCGACTTACTAAAGGCTGTTGAACAAAGGAATAACATGTCAATGATTTGTTGACAAATCTTCGGATAATTGTGCATATTGGCCATCCCAACACAACTCCTCTTATTGGCTTTGGTGTTGAAGGTGGACTGCACCTTCTTTTTTATTTTTTTCCAAATGGAGGATTAACATCATTGCCTCATGGTATGTGGAGATTATGATTTGTATCTGTGATTAACAAGGTACAGAGATAATAAGTTATAAAAGGAGAACAAATCTTCATGTAAAAGCCCTCCAACCTCATGCATTCCCTGAGCCCCGTGGTGGCCCTGTTCAAATGCTATGATGTCATTCATGTGAACACGTCTGGGTCGCCTAATTCCCAGAAAACTAATATGCATTGATGCAACTACACAATACCAATTATCCAATAGTAGCTTAGTCTAGATAGTCACTACCACCTTCAAAGTATGAGATATAAATGATAGCTAGTCGTACCAATCATCCACTACTGTGGGTATTGGTGTCACAAGAAAGAGTGGAACTGGTTAAAAATGATCAATGTTGCATATTAAACAAGTTAGCTTTGAAGGTTCTATTGATGCATAGTTTGTTATCGTTCTTAAAGCATCAACAGAGACCTAGCCCCGATATAAAATATAGTGAATCCATTTACCATTGTCTCACACAAGCAGTTAAGCAAATTGACATTGCATTTTGTTAATCACCTGTGCGAATGATAAAAAAATGATATCTCTTAAGGCAAAGAGGAACAATAAAATAATTTCACATCCACGGTTTGGGTTCATGCCACTCGAACCCATAGTTTATATGAAAAGCAAAAACAACACAAACAATAAGATCTTTTTATTTTTTTTTCAACGGTTATTTTTCCCTTTTATAGATGTTAGTTGACCAACGGAAACAATGCTAGGGAAGTTGCTTAAAAGGAAGTAGAATGCTTTTGAGAGATGACTGATGATGATTGCCATTGTCAACAACTAAACTAGCTCGCATGGTTGTGTGATCCAAGAAACAAATGAGAAATGGAAGATTTCTTGTCCAGAGGATTTTGGGGGCTTTAAACTCCATTGGTTCACTGAATTTGTTGTTGTTGTATTCAAAAAAATATTTTTGCTATGTAAAAACAAAAAACCAGATGTGAATGATATCTTGTTGATAATATCATTATATTATAATTTTACTTATAAATTCATTACATCGCAACTCATATTGGTGTTATGTGCTTAGGATGCTTTATTATAATATTGCACAAAATCATTGAGGTTGTCCTTCTCTGTAATTCATTTTACTTTGCTTCTTCAATGCAGATCAGATGAATTTTTTTTCCTTCATCCATTTAAAATGTTAGGTGCATTTCAATTTGAGTGTGGAAGTGCTTTCAGTCCTCTTTAAATCGATGCAATTCATGAACATCTCTCCTTTATTTATATTATTTTGTAGTTTTTTGTTTTCTGATATGCCACAAAGTTATCAATTTATTGGCTACTTTTCTGCAACAATCATTCGTTTTCTTGTTAAACATTTTTAGAATGAGAATAGACATCTACCCAAGATTTGGGTGCTACTGGATTTACATGAAACCAACACTATTAGAAGCAATGTTGTAATTGTTTCAAAGATTATGAATTAGGGATAAGATTAAATTTTAAAGAACCTAGATAGAAAGCCAGCGATAATAATTTATTAATAATGTAATCTTTGAATTTAAGTTTGTATTTGGTAAAATATTCCCAAAAAAGATTTCTCATTAAATTTCTTTTTAGGTTTCCAAAATAAATATAGGGAAACATTATATATATATATATGTAT